>ML776748.1:1473918-1492884 GCA_009831015.1 Picea engelmannii | reverse complement strand
CTTTCAGTTTCGGCCATCTCATTATTTTGCACTTTTTAAGTACTTTAAAACTCTCAAAACACTCTTGTAATCACCTAAAAGTCTACCTAACTATCATATATACTTAATAGACTATTTTAGGGTACCTTAGACCACCATCTCCATCATCTAAAACGGGTTTGAGGAAAACAACGGAGGGTAGTGGCAGGGGACTGTCCCGTGGCGCTCCAAGTGGGTGTCCTCTCCGGGAAATACTCTTACTGTCAGGGCTGACCGTGGAAGCTAGGGTGGGCCTCGTTGCCTTACTATCTTGAACACCCGACAGTTATTTGACAATAGGAGGAGGAGGCTTTGGTGAAAGCCAAATAAACTTAAAATCCTTAAGAAAAGCCTAACTATTAAACCCTTGGCCACATCTAATAATATTCGGGGGGTTTGATAGCAAAGAGTGTAGATTGTCCTCATAGTAATTGTGCTTAATCTTGATAATCTTAATGATGAAGTAATATTTTGATGATCTAATGTAGATGATGATGTGGTGAATGCTCAAGTCTTCTTTTTTCCTACACACATTAAACATACTTGGTTAGATTGTAATATCTCATTCTTTTGTAAAGCTTGTAAATGAATGTATATGATATTCTTTTGTTGAGTTATTCTTATTTGTAAATCTGTAACTTATAATTTTGTTCATAACTTGTAATTCTTTTGTAATCAACCACCCCTTAACATAGTTGACCACTTGCCCAATTTCTAGGCACTAGTCTTAGTTGACCTAGGGAAAGGACTTTCTTGTCATGCTAACCCTTGCATATTGCATGGTTGTCTTAGCATCCTAGGATTAGAATCCCCTCTAACCTTAAAAAATTAAAATTAACTCCTAGAATCTAACTTAATTCATCTAGTAACTAAGGTCTACCCCCTTTGGCTTCCCTAGGAGTAAGCCTAGACGAAAGAGGTTTCGGTCAAAGTGACAGCATGGGCTGTGAACCTAGGCATTGTGCCTCCAAGGACACACTAAGTGAGCCGAACTCAAGATCATGTTTGCAAGTGTGTATAAGGACGGCAACACCGGTAAACTTAGGCAACCACTTTTCATACTTAGGTGGCATTTGCCTAGGGTAGCCTAGTATGGCTGACATGTCTAGTGGTCTGAAAAGAGTAGCTAACCATTGTCTTTGGTTGTTAGCTGGGTTCGTTGTAGCGGTCTGAGAACTAGACATGTTTCTTAAAGGAAGATTACCTCGAAAAAGTGATTTTACAACAGGAGAGTTTCAGGGAGGCTTTATTCTGAAAGATAGAGGAGGATTATTGTACCTCCCTGTAGTTTGTGGAGTCACTAGATAGTTTGCTTGGAACTATCAAAAGAAAAGGGAAAACACCCAAGGTGGAGTCGCCAGGTAAGCTTGCAAGATGAAGACTTCTAGAGGCAAGGCTTACCGAAAATGTGTCGTCTGAGGAAGGTTTTGACTCGGTGTTCCCCGACAACGGTGCCAAAATGTTATTGCGCAATTTGTAGTTAGGACAAAGATAGGTGTGAAGAGTCAAACTGGCGTGACTGGAACCAATCCCACCCAATGTCACCTCAATGGGTTGGTTCATTCTATTTAAGGTGATAAGGCCCAGGGGAGACGTCCGTGGTGACCTGGGGTTTTGAGAAGGCAAAGGATTATAGGGAAAAGATAAGTTTCCCCCCTCACAAGTTACCACCGAGCAGATAGTCCGATTAACGGCCAATAACAAAGTATAACCAAGAAAAAGATATGCACCTGCCTGAGACAAAGCAACAAGAAAACTAATATATATGCAAGTTGCTCACTTGGTTAGTACTTCATATAAATCAATGACTATCTAATACACATATAAGCAATTGGATAACAAATATTGACTAAGTCAATGTTTATAAAATAGCAATGATAAATATGTCACTTCTTCAATAAATGCTAAAACAATATGGCATTCAATGTAACAAATCAACACTTTATTCAATTAATGCCTTTAAACCACCATTCAATTGCTTATAAGGACAACGTTAGTTGCACAAATGATATTATAGCTAGAGATGACGGCAACAGTAGGTTAGTTAGTTTCTAAGCTAGGGTTAGTAGTTAAGGTTTGATTCAAGGTTTTGAGAATTGTTGTGATCAAGTTCACTTCAAAACAAGAGGTCTTTAGATCAGTGCCTTAGGGTTAATGGACTCAAAAGTGAAGGACACAGGAGCTAAAGGATCAAAGGTAGTACGGCTAAGGACTAGACGGAGAAGATTTGAGGTGTTGCTAAAGCAAGGCCTCAAAGTCAAAACCCTAGGGGAGAGAGGCTCACCTTGGTGTAGGGGAACTAGGCCTCGGTGCTCTCTCCTCCTTCCTTAACTCAATGGCAATGATGGCTAGCTGAGAAAAGGGCATAAAACCAAGACAAGAGGGTTTGGAAGGCAACGTGTTGCTACAGCAAGGCTTCACCTTCGAACCCTAGGGGAAAAACGACTCTCAAGGTGTAGGGGGACTAGGCCTTGGGACGTCTTCTTCTTCTTAGCTCACGAAAAGAAATGGCTAGTGAAATGAAGAGAGAGGAAAAGTGTAGCTACGGCTAGGCTCTTCCCTCTTCAAACAATGGCTGAAAAATCTCTTAATGGGGACATGAGACAAGGACCAATGATGTGTGCTTGTCACCTAGGGTTTATTCAGCAAATTTACAACAATATATGCAAGAAATAATAAATGCAACCATTCAATCAAGATTTTTTCTAGAAAATCACTTAGATATCACCAAGAAAATCATAGCAAACCCTAGTTGTAACACCTTCCATCAAGAGAAATGCCAAAATATGCCAAGAAAGTCTTCCTTCAACAAGTGCACCTCACAATTTCAGCCAATAACACATGAGAGGGCGCAAATTTTAGACCTCACTAATGAGTGAGTGTGTGATGATCATTTATACAGTACCATGACCTAAATTTACATTTTAGGTCATGAAAAAGGCCGACAAGGCCAAAACACTAAATCATATTGTTTTTACATTAAAATGTCAAATTAAAACCCTAATCAAGCTGAAAAGAGACGTCAAGCCCCTCTAAGGGAGACGTTAGCCCCTTCTAGAGCAAATGGAGAATCTTGGAGCAAAACGTTAGCCCTTCTAGGGCTTCTCCAACCTGCCACACATGCCAATACTGCCCAGTCTGCCTCCCAAGACGTCCACAAGGTTGGATGACGTCATGGTCATCATGGGTGACGTCCTAGGCCTTCCTAGGCCAACGTTCCACTGGAAAAGCGCCAATCCCTCTAGGTCAAGCTCTGACAGGGTGCCTCTGGTGGAACGTCCTCTTCTTCTCTGGTGCAAAGCCCCTGATCCATCTCTGCCCTGTCTTTGCCCCTTGATGGGGTCTCAACATCCATCTGATGGGCTCTTCATCCCCATGGAGGTTTGAACTGATCATCTTCCCATGTGTACCGGTCCAAAATGGTACCTGTCCGTCGGGCATGATCCTGCACATCAACAGCTACGCCCTCCATGGGTTCATTAGTCACAGAGATCATAGCAATGTCAATCACATCTCATCATCAATATTATTAAACACGTGCATAAAAACCCTAATACATCAGTTGAAAGCTCAAAGATATTACACAAGCCTGCAATACAAGTTTGGAGAAAAAGACAAGGCGTCCTATTGGGCTAGTGTCCACTGGAAAAAGGAAAGTTCCTGGAAGAGACCTCATCCAAGCCATGTGAGTGAATGATGTGGTCAATGGATGTCCAAGCAGGTGGGTGCAATGAGGGCAGAGGATGCAAGGTTTTACCTATGGGTGCCTTTGTAGAAGGCGAGTTGTACCTGTCCTAGATGCAATTTTTTCCAAGCCCATCTATGCCTTTTATTCTTTATTGTTTTTTTTCTTCAAGAGGCTAATCAGGGGACATTGCCCTGGTGTGGTGACCAGTAGTGACAGCGTTACCCACAAGTACTTTCACAAAAATGAGAAGGTTGGCTCGTGATGAGACCCCCTTTCCCTTGGCCATGCAACCAAGAGTCACTACCCTGGCATGGTAACCAGCTGGTGGTAATGTCATACTACTAGGTACCCATGGACCTAATAGGTTGGCTTGTTATGAGACCCCATGTCCTCTGATCAGGTCTTGTTTTATTATTTTTACGGGTCCCTCTTGTTTCTTGCTGAGAAGCCTTTTATTGTTTTCTCGGGGATCCCTGGGCGAAGCATCTCGAGGTTTTATTCTTAGGCTTTTATCTTTTACCAGCTTGCTTTTACCTACTGGGCCTTTAGCCCCTTCTTTCCACGAAATAAGGTGCAATCCTTAAAATAGGTCAACCCAGTGCCCGAACAAGTGGAATGGTATAGGTGAGCGAGAAGCAAGATGAAAAAGTGATGCTGTGAAGGGAGAGGACGATGGCTTTTCAGAAATCCCCCTAGTGGCAAACCAAAACCTACAGATATAGGCTTACTAGGGCATCCTCTCAATCCCCCCAGACATGGTCAAGTGGGCAAGTGTAAGATCCAAGCAGTCATTAGAAACAAAAGGAATCAGATGCACATATTCAAGGGTTCTGATGATCAAAGTGACACATACCATAATACCTGGACTAATTACCTCATGGAGCAAGAACCATCTCTGACACAGGACCAAGCCGATGTTGATGGATATTGTTGTTGCTGACAAGATAAAGACGTTGGAAGAAAGAAAAGGTGGGCCCTACAGGGACATGCTAAAGTCAATCCTGCTCTCGGTACTCCATGTCTAGGACCTGTGGGCCTCGAGACATGATCTCCTAGTTATCCCTAAAAGTGGGGGATAACATGGTCAACACGAACTTGGACAAAACCCTGCGGGGAAAACCAATTTGGAATATGAATCTATATATTGTTTTGTAAAGAATGTGAGATACAACAACTACATGAAACAAATGAACCTGATACAATGGCAGCCTCTCTCAAGCTGCTATATAAGTCCCAGAAAGATGATGCGCCCAAGCATGGTGCACCCCTCTCCCTTTTTGCTCAATCCTACTGAAAGCTTGCGCCCTTGCTCCCTAGAAACTTGTTGCAGAAACCCTTGCACACAACTTTGAATATGTGTGCTACCTCTCCAACAAAACTGTCCTCGAAGCAATCTAACAAGGGCAAGTCCTCCATGTTGTAAGTGTGCCTTCCTCCTATAGTGCACCTTCCTCCAAACAAGCATCAACACCACAAAATAATGGAAGCATAAGCCTCCTAGAGCCCTCCATGGAAGGAGGCGCCCTTGAAACCCTCATCGATTGCTTCCATAGCAATCTTCGTTGCTCTACTCTTCCTCTCCAAGTGAATAAAGATAGAATGAGCCTCTCCTTGGCCCTATGTGTTAAATTATGAGCTTGATTTCTTATGCAGATTATTTCTCTATTTTCTTCAACACTTTGATTCCAGCTTAATACATTTCAACAATATAGAATCATAACTGAATAGCAATAATCATGTAGATACATAAGCATGCACATCAACAACACACATACCCTGGGGAAACCCTATATAGGGAGAAAAACCCCAGCAAACAATATTCCTTTATTCCATTAATAATGTAAGATAAATTACAAATAACCACCATGAATACTCTGCTCTTAAAGAGCTTGCCAAGTTGATTCAGACTTGATAGTGAATTAATAGACCTTGTTGCTATCTAGACTCCTGTTACAGGCCAGCACTGAAGAAGTATCTGAGTTGCCTTCGGAGACTGAGATACGATGCATCTTAAGAACTGATATATCAGCTCTGATATGGGTTCTTGATGCTGTCTCTATTTAACTGATACGTGCCTCTAGTTAGCACTGGTGCAGTTGCCTTTATAGGACTGATATGCGCCTCTGTAATGTTGCCTCTATAGGACTGATATGTGCCTCTGTTTAACAACCTCTGTAGGACTGATATGTGCCTCTGTTTAGCAGCCTCTATAGGACTAATATGCACCTCTGTTTAGCAACCTCTATAGGATGATATCTGCCTCTGTTTAGCGGCCTCTATAGCTTCACCTTTACCCTACATAGCAATTGTGTGGAACAGAGGAGGTCGACCTTTGCTTATAAAGGAATGAATAGGAGAAGAGGAGAGGACTCGAATTAGAGGTAAGAAGGCATGCTTGATATTACTCAGCTTCACACTTTAGTTTGAAAATAGAACTAGACTTGAGACTTCAATTACAACTCACCCTTGACTTGGCATGCATGCGTACTAACTTAGCATGCACATGTCATGCATGTCATGCATGCAACATGCAACTAGACATGCATGCAGTGCATGTCATGCATGCAACATGCGACAACTTCACAACTTTGACTTTGATCTAGATATGCAACTTTGACTTCTACAACTCGACTCTTTACAAGGCAATTCGAATTTCTCTTCATGGTGGATAATGTTACACGTGCCAATGCACTACATCAATAAATTTATATCATTTGCAATATTAGGAATATCGTTTGTTTCTAGCTCATAAAAATTTTATATTCAACCTAACTTTTGCTAGATGCCTTGACTTTTGCTCATGGCTCACAAGGCTTGACTAGGCTCACAGAGGTTGTATGTTCCCCCGGACTTTTCCACTAGTCTGTCTATGCTCACAGAGGTTGTACGTTCCCCTTGAATTTTGCACTAGAGTGTCTATGCTCACAGAGGTTGTGCATTCCCCCCGACTTTTGCATTAGACTTACATAGCATCTCGTTCATCCTGACTTTTGGTTTCACTCACAGAGGTTGTACGTTCCCCCTGGCTTTTGTCAATACCTCACAAGACTGGTTGATTCTCCAAATCTCCCTGGCTAGCCTCAGAGTGGCCCAAATGGCCTCTCATTGGAGAATGACTGTCGATGCTGCCAAATTTAACACTCCCTCTCAGCGAAGGAGTCATTCTCAGCCACATCAAGCTTGCCTCTCAGCTGCACAAATTGTCTCGAGGTTAGAGGCTTGGTCAGGATATCAACTACCTGCTCGCTCGTGGCTATGCACTGTAACTTTATAGTTTTTCTCTGTACCAAGTCTCGGATGTAGTGGTACTCCATGTCAATATGTTTTGACCTGTCGTGAAATATCGAGTTCTTTGTCAGTTTTATGCAACTTTCATTGTCACACTGAACCACCGTCGGCTCGGCCTTGTCACCAAACAAAAAACCAATTTTTTGATCCATACTGCTTCCTTTCTAACATAACTTGCTACAATCTACTTACCCTCTGATGTACTTTGTGCAATGGATCCCTGTTTCCGGCTTGACCAAGAGATCATAGTGGATCCTAAACTAAAGCAGTATCTAGAAGTACTCTTACAATCCACTCGACTTCCTGCCCAGTCAGCATCTGCATACCCATGCAGAAATAGACCACCACTGGATGTATATTTTAGACCATAAGTAATGGTCCTCTGAGATATCTCAAGATGTGCTTTGTTGCCACCCTGTGTCTTTGTCTCAGTTCAGTCATGAACCGACTCATTGCAATCACTGCATAGCATATATCTGGCCTGGTGTGGATCATGTACATCAATGATCCAATCAACTACCTATACATGGTGGGATCCACCAAATCTGAACCTGAATCAGTATCATGCAGCTTCCTCAGGATGGTAACCAACGGAGTAGACATGGATTTGCAATCCATCATACCAAACCTCTTTAGTACATCCATTGTGTATTTTCCTTGTGCTAGAAATATCTCGCCCTGTCTTTGCCACACTTCCAATCCTAGGAAGTAATGCATCAAGCCTAAGTCTTTCGTCTTGAATTCTAAGATTATCTCCCTCTTACACCAGGCTATTAACCCTTCATCTCTTGTTACAAAGAGATCATCAACATACAGGATTAGTATAACAAGTTGGTTCCCTCTTACCTTGAAGTACAGATTTGCATCAACGTCACTTTTCTAAAAGCCCAGGCTTTTAAGAAAGCCATCAATCCTGTCATACCAAATTTTGGGAGCCTGCTTAAGACCATACAAGGCCTTCCTTAGATTGCATACATGAGAGCCTTGTTATGCAATACAATACCATCTGGTTGTTCCACAAATACCTCTTGTTCAATCTTTCCATTCAAGAATGTCGTTTTTACATCCATCTAATGTAGCTTCCAACCAAGAACGGAAGCTAAAGCAATAATAGTTTGAATGGAGGTATACCTGTCTACAGGGGAAAAAGTCTCTTCATAGTCGATTCCTTCTTTTCTGAGTGAAGCCTCTAGCTACAAATCTTTCTTTGAACTTTTCCACACTCCCATCAGCTGCATGTTTGATCTTATAGATCCATTTGGAAGAGACCATTGATTTGTCCTTTGGCCTCAGCACAATGTCCCAGACATTGTTCTTTAGAATTGACCTGCATTCCTCAAGTATGGCATTCTTCCATACTTGTAATTTATCTGCTTCTTCAAATGAAGAAAGTTCAACATCACTGATGTTGCTCATCAATGCAACATAGCCTCCAAACCTGTGAGGCCTCTTACTTTCCCTGAAAGTTCCTTTGGGAGCAGCTATCTTTTATGTTTCCAACAATGTTTCTTTAAGCCACCCTAGCTTCCTTTTGGTTGGAGGTTCTTCAAGAGTTCTTTCTAACTCTTCAGCAGGTTCTAAGGGCTCATCACTTGGCCCTTCACGAGGTTCCTCCCTCCTGACTCTTCATTTTCAGAAGAGGGTGAAGCTGGCTGAATTGCTTCTGATTCCTACTGAAGCTCTCTGGATTTCTTGAATGTGGCTTCCTCATGGGAAGTCACATCTCTGCTTACCTCTATGTGCCTCTGACCTGGTATATATATACTGTAAGCCTTGGAGTTCTCACTGTACCCCACAAAAACCCCTTTCTTGCCTGAGGGTTCCATCTTTGTCCTCTTTTCCTTAGGAACATGAATATACACTAGACACCCAAATATCCTTAGGTGCCCTACTTCAGGTTTGATCCCTAAGAAGACCTCTTCAGGAGTCTTGTCCTTCAAGATAGCATGTGGACACCTGTTCTGAATATACACGGCAGTGGAGGTAGCTTCTTCCCATAAAGAATTTGGCAGCTCCTGGTCAAACATCATGGTTTTTGTTGCCTCACAAATTGTCCTGTTTTTCCTCTCAGCAACTCCATTTTGCTGAGGGTTATATGGCACGGTCAACTGTCTCTTGATTCCTGCTTCCATGCAGAAATCCTCAAACTAGAGAGATTCAAACTCTCCTCTATTGTTTGTTCTAAGGGTTCTAATGAGTTTCCCTGTTTATTTTTCAATAAAGGCTTTATACTCTTTGAATTTATCAAATGTGCTACTTTTAGCTTTAAGGAAATATATCCAACATTTTCTTGAGTAATCATCAATAAAAATGACATAATACAAACAACCACTGAGTGAGGGAGATGACATGGGACCACATACATCAGAATGAACGACATCTAAGATGCCTTGAGCTCTGTTGTCACTACTAGGAAACGCTTTCTTTATATTTTTACCTAGCATGCATCCTCTATAAATTTCATTTTTATTAAGAGAAATAGAGGGCATGCCACATACCATGTTCTGCAAATCTGGAAGTGCTTTGTAATGAAGATGTCCAAGTCTTTTGTGCCAAAATTTGTTGGAGCTAATCGCATCATGAGCCAATGCCTGAACTGACTGTCATGTCACGACGTACAGTCCTCCTCTGCGAGTCCCAATGGGTTCTGTTGTACTCAAATGGCTACCTTTAGCCCACAGTAGTGCCTTCCTGTCCTTGAAGATCACACAATATACCTTGTCCTCAAGGGTTGCAACTGATAGAAGATTCTCCTTGAGCCCTGGAACATATAATACTTCATCAACATGAAGTCTAGCCCCAGATTCCAATCTGAAAGAGATAGAGCCTACTCGCTCTATCTTGTAACATTTGTCATCCCCAAGCTCAACCTGCTCTTCAAAAGATTTTGATGCAGGAGCATCGCCAGCAAGCGCAAGTGGAGGACAACTGGATACGCACCAACGCGCATTTTAAAGACGTTTTGAAATTTAAAGATGAAACATTAATGTAATGGCTGGGAGGACGTAATTGTTCTTAAATGTTTTGGGAATTGTAATCCAGATCTTGAGCGTTGCTCTCATCTGTCGGTTGGAAGCATTTAATGTAATAAATGTAAAGTAGTTGTAGTCTTTAATTTCGATAAGATAGCTTAGAGTTGTAGGAGGGAAAACTTAAGAGAAAAGCTCCCTTGTATGTATTGATTCTCATTGAAAGAGAAGTTGTAGAGCAAGAGAGCATAGGAGAGCAGAGAAGAACAGAGATTGTAGAAGTCGTTTGACCAGATAGTTGTTGTTATAGAAACCATGTACAGAAGCACTTGAAATAATATAAGAAGGCTTTAATCCAATTTCATGGTGTTGTTATGGTTAGTGTTTACATCTATTGAATGGTATGTTTACAGTTTGCTTATATGCTTTGTTATGCATTTGTTTCAATGCTTTATGTGTATGATTTCATGTTGAATGTATGAAGTCTGTGAGGAGAGTATGAGTTTCAATTGTTTCTCTTCCTGAGAATTCCTGCAAGGAGTACAGTGAAGGTCCGCAAGGAGTGCGTCGACGAGTTCTAAGTTTTACCTCAGAAAAGCTCAGGAGAGATAGAGTTGTTCTTATACCAACAGAAGTGCAAGTATAACACAGAGCCGTGTAAGGTGTGCGCGGGCCGAGAAGAGTCTTAGACTTCTCCAACCAAGTTAGTGGTTGAAGAACTTTCGTCGCAAGGAGTGCGCAAAATCGGGAGATATCAGATAATCAGAGATTATCGTGAAGGCCGCAAGGAGTGCGTGCAAGAATCCCTTAGAATCCTCGAGTTTGCCGCAAGAATCAAGCTCAGGAGGGATAGAGACTTGGAAAGTCCAAAGGAAGGACGAGGGCCTAAGTCACCTCGCAGAAACCAAGTTCAGGAGGGTTGACGCCAATTGTTTGGCCAGAAGTCTTTGAGAACATGAACGGACGGTTGGAATTCTCGGAGGGAGAAACACCAATTTTCTGTGGATCGTCAGATCTAGTAGATCTACAGGAAGGATAAGACCGAGTGTCTTCCAACACTCGCAAGCTCGGGAGAGATAACAGTCGTTAGATCCCGAGGAGCATGAGCCATCGATTTGGCACTACGGAATATCGGCATTTCGAGACTCGGGAGTGTTGAGGAAGCTGTTTCGGGAATCCCCGGTACACGAAAGCCCGATGCAATCTGGACCGTTAGATCGTGGGAGAATCAGAATCGTTGATCTGTGATGAGGAAGTTCGCGGATTCGGATATCGGGAAAGGGGAGCAAGTCTACATCGTGAGTTCTCGACACGCGAAGTCCCGACGAGCTCAAAGGTTGGGCCACAAGTCGCAGCCGAGGGTCACATCAGTGAAGAACTTAGGGGAAGAGCAAGGAACCGTTAGCCATTTCAGGATTTTGGGAATCAGAGGAGTCGGGGTGCCTTGCAACGGAAGTCCCGACATCGCGAAACCCGACGCGCCTTTTGGGTTAAGGTTGTGGTCACGCCGGTGGTCACATGGAGTGGAGGCTCGCGTCTAAGTGCATGTTCACGCGAGCGAAGCTTAGAAAAGGACCTGTGGTCATTAAGTGTTGAAGATTCCAATAGGGACGGAGAAGCCATTTCGGCTTGGGAATTTGAAGATCCAAAGACCGAGAGGTCAAGCAGAGCCTGCTAAGGTGGGGGTTTGCGTCAGGTGGTATCAAAGCTAACAACTCTTGTTTTCTGTAAAGGGAAGACAGAGGATAGTCGTGATTTGAATTCTGTGTGGACAGATGGAAACAATGCCACCAAGGAGACGTCAAGAGAGACCTATGCCCAATCCAGCCATGGAAAGGGAAATGAGAGAACTTCGTGCTCGATTGGATGCTATGGAGACAACATAGAGGCAAACACCTGATACTGGAGATATCAGTGAGGCCGAAAGTGAGAACGAAGCTGGAGCCGAAGAAGAAGTTGTAGTTGAAGATGCTGCAGAGGAACGTCTATTCAAAGTTGTTGCAAGAATAGGTGCCAGAGCAAAAATGGACATCCCAATGTATGAAGGCAACTTAGACGTTGAGGAGCTGCTAGATTAGTTTAGAGCTCTAGATAAATACTTCGACTATGAGGATATCGAAGAAGATAAGATATCCAGATATCAAGAAACATGGAAAAACGGTGCAGGAGCTCATGGACATGAGTCCATGAATTTTTCAGCCAGAGGAGTACGATGCAGGAGCATCGCCAGCAAGCACAAGTGGAGGATAGTTGGATACGCACCAACGCGCATTTTAAAGACGTTTTGAAATTTAAAGATGAAACATTAATGTAATGGATGGGAGGACGTAATTGTTCTTAAATGTTTTGGGAATTGTAATGTAGATATTGAACGTTGCTCTCATCTGTCGGTTGGAGGCATTTAATGTAATAAGTGTAAAGTAGTTGCAGTCTTTAATTTCGATAAGATAGCTTAGAGTTGTAGGAGGGAAAACTCAAGAGAAAATCTCCCTCGTATGTATTGTATGATTGATTCTCATTGAAAGAGAAGAAGTTGTAGAGCAAGAGAGCATAGGAGAGCAGAGAAGAACAAAGATTGTAGAAGTCGTTTGACCAGATAGTCGTTGCTATAGAAACCATGTACAGAAGCACTTGAAATAATATAAGAAGGCTTTAATCCAATTTCATGGTGTTGTTATGGTTATTGTTTACATCTATTGAATGGTATGTTTACAGTTTGCTTATATTCTCTATCATGCATTTGTTTCAATGCTTTATGTGTATGATTTCATGTTGAATGTATGAAGCCTGTGAGGAGAGTATGAGTTGAAGCCTGTGAGGAGAGTATGAGTTTCAATTGTTTCTCTTCCTGAGAATTCCTGCAAGGAGTACAGTGAAGGTTCGCAAGGAGTGTGTCGACGAGTTCTGAGTTTTACCTCAGAAAAGCTCAGGAGTGATAGAGTTGTTCTTATACCAACAGAAGCACAAGTATAACACAGAGCCATGTAAGGTGTGCGCAGGGCGAGAAGAGCCTTAGACTTCTCCAACCAAGTGAGTGGTTGAAGAACTTCTGTCGCAAGGAGTGCGCAAAATTGGGAGATATCAAATAATCAAAGATTATCGTGAAGGCCGCAAGGAGTACGTGCAAGAATCCCTTAGAATCCTCGAGTTTGCAGCAAGAATCAAGCCCAAGAGAGATAGAGACTTGGAAAGTCCAGAGGAAGGATGAGAGTCGAAGTCACCTCGCAGAAACCAAGTTCAGGAGGGTTGACGCCAATTGTTTGGCCAGGAGTCTTTGAGAACCTGAATGGACGGCTGGAATTCTTGGAGGGAGAAACACCGATTTTCCGTGGACCGTCAAATCTAGTAGATCTACAGGAAGGATAAAGTTGAGTGTCTTCCAACACTCGCAAGCTCAGGAGAGATAACAGTCATTAGATCCCGAGGAGCGTGAGCCGTCGATTTGGCGCTCCGAAATATCGACATTTCGAGAGTCGGGAATGTGGAGGAAGTTGTTTCGGGAATCCCCGATACACGAAAACCCGACACGATCTGGACCGTCAGATCGTGGGAGAATCAGAACCATTGATCTGTAATGAGGAAGATTGTGGGTTCAGATATCGGGAAAGGGGAGCAAGTCTACATCGCGAGTTCCCAACACACGAAGTCCCGACGAGCTTAAAGGTTGGGCCCCAAGTCGCAGCCCAGGGTCACATCAGTGAAGGACTTAGGGGAAGAACCAGGAACCGTTAGCCATTTCGGGAATCGGTGGAGTCAGGGTGCCTTGCAACAGAAGTCCCAACGTCGCGAAACCCGACGCGCCTTTTGGGTTAAGGCTGTGGTCACGCCGGTGGTCACGTGGAGTGGAGGCTCGCGTCTAAGTGCATGTTTGCGCAGGCGAAGCTTAGAAAAGGACTTGTGGTCATTAAGTGTTCAAGGTTCTAGCAGGGACCGACAAACCATTTCGGCTTGGGAATTTGAAGATCCAAAGTCCAGGAGGTCAAGCAGACCATGCAGAGGTGGGGGTTTGCATCAGATTTTGTCTTGAAATCTAAGAGGATCTCCTTGTACATTGTCATGTGCTTTGATGCACCACTACTACTAACCAAGTTTTCAACCCTGTGATAATTTTACTACATAAACAAAAAACCAGGTAATATTCTTTTCTAGTTTCTTTTTCATTTGAAGGACTTTTCTGTTTTCGTTTGGATTCATCATCCTTAGAAGTTGAGGCATGATGTTTCCCTTCCCTTGGATTTTTCTTCCTAAACCAGTAGTCTCTAGCAAAATGACCCAACTTATTGCAACTAAAGCATTTAATCTTAGATGTATCAATACTTTTTCCTCTGAGAGCCTTTCTGGAAAGTGACTTTCTTTTTTCCCTTGAATCTTGATGCTAATGTTGAATGCTCTTCTTTGGTTGGCTCACTCCTGGTAGCAGTGCGGCTCTCCTCCTGAAGGAAATCGTGCCATAAACTCTCAAACGTGGGTTGAATTTCTCTCCCATTTACACTGGATAAGAAGGTCTCCCATGAAGAAGGAAGACCATCAAATATGGTATGCACTAAGTCATCATCATCCACTATGACACCTGTGACCAAAAGATGATCTCTGATCTGGGCTATCCTGGAACAAAAAGATGCTACCGATTCACCTTTCTCCATCTTCAAATACTTAAGTTTGTGCTTAAGTGTCATCTTCTGACTTCAAGCCTGTTTCTCATATATATTCACCAAGGTATCCATACAGTCCTTGGCAGTCATTAACGAAGTCATAGTTGGCATTATATTGTCTTTGACTGAGTCAAAGATGATTCGCTTGGCCTTTACTTGACTCTTTCTAAAGGTCGCTCTTCTTGCATTAGTGGTGGGTTCCTTCTCCTCGGCCCTGACTGAAATGGAGGATGCCATGGACCTTACATTGAAAACTTAATCAAGTTTTCTTGGATTTGTGTGTACCTGTTGTTGCACTTCAACAAGCTTATCACACCCTAAGCTCTGATACCATGTTAAATTATGAGCTTGATTTCTTATGCGAATTATTTCTTTATTTTCTTCAACACTTTGATTCCATCTTAATACATTGCAACAATATAGAATCATAATTGAATAGCAATAATCATGTAGATACGTAAGCATGCACATCAACAACACATATACCCTGAGGAAACCTTGTACGAGGAGAAAAACCCCAACAAACGATATTCCTTTATTGCATTAATAATGTAAGATCACATACAAATATCCACCATGAATACTCTGCTCTTAAAGAGCTTACCAAGTTGACTCTGACCTGACAATGAACTAAGAGACCTTGTTGATATCTAGACTCTTGTTACATGCCAGCATTGAAGAAGTATTTGAGTTGTCTTCAAATACTAAGGTACGTTGCCTCTTAAGAACTTGTATATCAACTCTGATATGGATTGTTGATGCTACCTCTATTTAACTGATACATGCCCCTAATTAGCACTGGTACAGTTGCCTTTATAGGACCGATATGCACCTCTGTAATGTTGCCTCTATACGATTGATATCCGCCTCTGTAATGTAGCCTCTATAGCATTGATATGCGCCTCTATTTAGAGGCCTCTATAGGACCGATATGCGCCTCTGTTTAGCAGCCTCTATAGGACTTGTTATCCACCAAGTTGCACTAGGATGGATTTCCAGCGAGCCGCCAAAGATTGAACATTTTCATGTTCAAAATTCAGAGTTCAGAAGTTCAGTCAGTCATTAAGACCAAACTTTTTACCCTTCCATAAAAATTGTAATAAGAGATATTGCATGATGAACTTGTAAAAGGTCTTAGCCACCTTAAGTCCTAAGCGTGAGTTGTACTCTGGAGTGTTTTTTTACTTATTAATTATATTTTGTCGTTTTCAGACAACTTATAATTTATGAGTTTTTTCACTCAATCCCTCCAGAGCCGAAGTATATGCCCATGGTTAGGCTTGAGCATGGATCTAAGCCTAGTGTCTAATGTATATTACCATGCTAAACATACTCCTAGAGTCTTATGGAAATTTGCTAAGTCCCCCTTAGGATTTTTTAATTTTTTCAGTTAATTAAAAATTTGTCAAAATTCAGCAATTTTTAATTAAAAAATAAAGATGTATTAAAAAAATGGTACTAGGGGACTTAATATGCCATGGGGATGCTCATTTTTTGACCTATAGCACCCATATTACCTAAGTACCCACTTAGTTGAGCAAAAATAGTGATTTTAATCACTTAAAAATCATTTTTGCTCAAAAAACCCAAAAAAGTCAAAATAAAATCAAAAAAATCAGCAAAAGCAAAAATCAAGAAAACATGTGGGGACATGTTGGAGACAAATGGAACTCCAAAAAGCTATGTGGCAACAAGTATATGACTCTCATTGGTCAAAGGGATAAAGTGGGCATGATTTAATTTGATTTTGAACATGTGCCAAAAGAGAGGTGGCGTATTCCCATGAGGGCAGCCAAGCTCTTCAGAGGTGGCACACTCACACTCCTCCATTTGTGTCACACTTGGCATTGATTGGGGTTGTGGGAGAGGTGGCAGCCCATACCTCACCACTTGGCTCCCCTCTCCTCACACTTGGTGCGCCCTCCCTCTCCACATGGTGCGCCCTCCTTCACTTGGCTTCTTCACCCTCTTGCTATATATTGGAGCTAACTCTCCCTTTAGAATCAGTTCTGGTTATGTAAAGTTATGCTGTTGTAATACGCTCTCGGGCTGTTGGAATAAAACTTGAAGACTTTGGAGGTCAATCTTGGTGTTTTGTACCAATGTGTGGATACAATTCTTCTTTGTGGATGTGTTGAGATTATGGTAAACTTCCTTTTTTGCAATTATATCTGTTATTAATCTTTTTAATAAGATATTAGTGAGTTTGCTTGCATTACTAGATCTTATTTAGCATATTTAATCTATGATTTCATGCCATTCTTGCTTGAATTTGTGTTTTCTAGATTGAATGTGTAGGAAGTAGATGCATCTACTTTTAACAGTTTCTTGTAAGATTTGTGTTAAGTTTACAGGACCTCTAATTTGGAGGAGTGGAAGACTCTAGGCTGAGCTTCTAACACTTTCAATTCCATCTAATCAGAAGGATTCCCTCTTCAAGTGCATCAAAGAGACTCCATAGCCCAAAGTTGGCTTCCATTCGGCATTTTTTCTCCCTTATCTCAAAATTTTCTCTGAGTCTTTTTGGTTACTAGTTGCCTACTTTGTCTTAGATATATATCAGATTTCAAAAAATCCTTCTTATCTAAGTTAGTCAGTGAATTTAAAGTTATATCTAGAGTTCATGTTTTAATTTTATCATCTTAAACTAGATCTAGCTCAAGAAACGTCAATTTTAGCAAGTAATTTACTTCGAAATTTTTAGAGGCTAAAGTTTGAGTTGTTTCAAAGATCTTTTAATTCCATATTCGGCAATTAGAGTGTCTTCATATTGTTGTTTTAAAACAGCTGAAAAGACCCTAAGGAGACAAGCTCTTTAGCTTGCTCTTCTTAGTTCATTCTTGCTCATTTTATGCTAGTTTACTTGGTCAATTTTGGGACTTTCCTACTAATAACCCAAGACACTTCCAAAGTGTTTTTGGGCATCTTTTGTCATTGTTTGTTTGTTGTTTTGTGCAGGTTGGCGAACAGATAAGAGGAAGTTATGTCCGTTTTGGGTGGATTTGGAGCATCCGAGACCCCCGGGAGCACCCCTTTTCTTCAATAATTATTTTGTAAACATTGTAGAGACTTGTGACCCCCTAATGAATGGTCACAAGTCACTCCCATAAAGAGTTGTGTAAGTTCTTTAATAAAATCAGTGGGGCTACAAGCTCTCACTCTTCATCCCCCTTGGGGGAACAATCGTTTTGGTGATTGTCTCGAATTTTGCATTTTGGCTTAGATTCAATTTTCATACTTAAATATAAGCTAAAGTAGTATTTCAATTCATCACAAAGCACTGCAATCAATCTAGATTAGATTTCCTTTTGCAAAGTAGAACACTAATTGCTAGAATAGCTTTACTTTCTTGCAATTTCAAGTTGGAAATAAACCATCTCCTCAGCTCCTCGAAAGAGGCCTGGTCAGTGTGGATTAGTAATTAGTCTCAAATTTCATTTCAGTATTTTATTTCCAGTTTAAAATAAACAAATTCCCCTCAGCTCTCAGTGTGATTCTTGACCCTTCCAGTTGCTTTGTGCAGGTTGACGAACAGATAAGAGGAAGTTATGTCCGTTTTGGGCGGATTTGGAGCATCCGGGACCCCCGGGAGCACCCCTTTTCTTCAATAATTATTTTGTAAACATTGTAAAGACTTGTGACTCCCTAATGAATGGTCACAAGTCACTCCCATAAAGAGTTGTGTAAGTTCTTTAATAAAATCAGTGGAGCTACAAGCTCTCACTCTTCATCCCCCTTGGGGGAACAATGTTTTTGGTGATTGTCTCGAATTTTACATTTTAGCTTAGATTCAATTTTCATAATTAAATATAAGCTAAAGTAGTATTTCAATTCATCACAAAGCACTGCAATCAATCTAGATTAGATTTCCTTTTGCAAAGTAGAACACTAATTGCTAGATTAGCTTTACTTTCTCGCAATTTCAAGTTGGAAATAAACCATCTCCTCAGGTCCTCGAAAGAGGCCTGGTCAGTGTGGATTAATAATTAGTCTCAAATTTCATTTCAGTATTTTATTTCCAGTTTAAAATAAACAAATTCCCCTCAGCTCTCAGTGCGATTCCTGACCCTTCCAGTTGCTTTGTGCAGGTTGACGAACAAATAACAGGAAGTTCTGTCTGTTTTGGGCGGATTTGGAGCATCCAGGACCCCCGGGAGCACCCCTTTTCTTCAATAATTATTTTGTAAACATTGTAAAGACTTGTGACCCCCTAATGAATGGTCACAAGTCACTCCCATAAAGAGTTGTGTAAGTTCTTTAATAAAATCAGTGGGGCTACAAGCTCTCACTCTTCATCCCCCTTGGGGGAACAATGTTTTTGGTGATTGTCTCGAATTTTGCATTTTAGCTT
>ML776748.1:1460109-1470589 GCA_009831015.1 Picea engelmannii | reverse complement strand
ATATTAGGAATATTGTTTGTTTCTAGCTCATAGGAATTTTATATTCAACCTAACTTTTGCTAGATGCCTTGACTTTTGCTCATGGCTCACAAGGCTTGACTAGGCTCACAGAGGTTGTACGTTCCCCTTGACTTTTGCACTAGTCTTTCTATGCTCACAGAGGTTGTACATTCCTCCTGACTTTTGCACTAGACTGTTTATGCTCACAGAGGTTGTACGTTCCCCCTGACTTTTGCATTAGACTTACATAGCATCTTGTTCGTCCTGACTTTTGGTTTGACTCACAGAAGTTGTACATTCCCCCTGGCTTTTGTCAATACCTCACAAGACTGGTTGATTCTCCAAATCTCTCTGGTTAGCCTCAGGGTGGCTCATATGGCCTCTCATTGGAGAATGATTGTCGATGCTGCCAAATTTAACACTATGTTCCCCTCTTGAACCTACATAAGGAAACCTTAGAGATGGATGGTTGAGATCACTCCATCCCATCTCTAATCAAAGGTTGAGATCATTCCACAATAATCTCACTCACAAACCCACTTTGGGTTAAGTTCCCTAAGTTCACTTTATGTCCCCTCATTCATCCACAAAGTGAATAATTAGTCACTTTTGCCTAAGTGACAAAAATTTCACTTTTGACTTAAATCTCCTAAGTCAATGTGAAATTAGAACATAAAGGTAAAGTACAAGGTACATAGTACCAAAGTATTTCCCACTTGTGGTTAGAGACTCAAAACCACAAGGGAACCACTTCCCAAGGTACCCAAATCTCAACACATCCCTCCTCTACACTTTAGACAAAGGTGAACCTAGGTCAAGGGGGGCTTCCCTATTGGTTTGCTAGGCTCAATTTGTAATAGAAAAGGTGGCATCAAAGAGCTTAGAAAACATAACAGAAGGATGGAAAATATGAATATAGGGGATGATGGATGAAAGAGGATCTAGTGCCTTGTCATTGAGCCATGGAGGTCATGGATGTAACCTAGTGGGTCTTCTACTTGAGAATTAGTAGCAAGTGAAAACAAGATATGAAGGGGGGTAGGGACTCAAAATAGGAGCTCCACAATCAAGCTTAGTCTACGATGCATTAAGCACTCACTCACTAAAGAAGATCTAGGGCTTTAAATTATCTTCTTCTTGTACATAAATAAGCATGCACTCACAATGGGAGTTTTAGGGTTTTAATTCTTCTCCAAGAAAGAAGGCACTCCTAGCCTTAGCCTTTACTCTTCAACTTGCAATCATAATCCTACTAGATGTACACCTATAACATATGTCACATATAAAAGATTATACAAGTATAAAAACCATAATTTACAACACAATTATACCTTACTCCAATGCTTGGGCGATTTGTTCACAAGCTTCTTCCATTCATTCAACTCCCAAGTACAAATGAATAGGAGAACTCTTATATAGATGAAGAGCCTCACAAAAACCATGAGCAAAACCGTGTGCAAATACAACCAAGTAAGTGCACTCTCAACAATACCACGGGGAAAACAAGGGGCCTCCTCAAAACCACTAACCTCAACAAACCATGGCCAAAAGAAGGGGCCTCCTCAAAACCATGTCCAAAACCACCAACCTCAACAAAACCATGGCCAAATACAAGGGGCTCCCTCATACCATGTGCAAAACCACTTAAGTACACCCTTATAAAACCATGTGCAAACCACTTAAGCAAATGCGCCCTTGAAGTTTGTGTATAATGTCCAGGAAATGCTCCAACAAGTGCACTTTGACCAAGTTAACGTTTCACTAGTTACTTTACATGTGTGCAAGGTGGATTTGTCCTTTTAGTGGAGCACATCACCTAGGGATGCGTGTATGAGTGGATAAGGTGGATGAGTTAGAAGGATGAGGTGGATGGATGAGATGTAAGGTCAAAACCCTCGGGCACATTGGTGGTTAGTTTACCTTATCAACTCAAGGCTCAACTAATTCCTCAAATCGCATGCCAAGGGATAAGAACAAAGCATGAATGACTTGGCATGTGTGAACAAGTCTTAGGCTAAAGGGAGGGTGAATTGGTTTTTTGTTACATGTTTTTGCCTCAATATATATGCCAAAGGGTGAGTACCTAGTCTTATGCATATGACATGGACTTAAGTTATAACCCCTAGTGACAAATTAGCAAGTAAAACTTAGGGGGAAGACCTGAATGAAGAATTGGAGAAATAAAGTACTAATAGGCCAATATTAGGTACTCAACCTAAGGTTTAGGATTTTAAATTTTAATTAAAATATCCTAAACCAGTTAGATATATGAGATTTTTAAGGGTTGATATGGTTTAAAACTTAGGGAATTATAACCAAAAGATACCATGCGCCTTCTAGGAGATGGAGTGAAGTGAAATGTAGGTTTAATTGAGGATTTTTCCTAGGGAAAAGGTTAAGATGTGATGTGATACACAAATCACTTAGGTAAACTAATGAGAAGTGGTGAAAATGTATGTGAGAAGTGGATTTTACCGAGGCAAAAGTCATAATATGCTTGCGATAAACAATTTGCCTAAGTAAAACTGTGGAAATGCCATGAATATGAATGGAACTAGGTAAATGCATCACCATGTTAGAGCTTAACCTTGCAACACTAAGTGAAAGTGAGTAGGATGTGACCACCATGATAAAGATTTGTGAAGAAAAAGATACACCCCTGAAGCAACCTCCACCAACATTCCAACCTTTGGAAGGCTAGAATGATCCCATCAATCTACACGAGATCATGTTTACCACTCATGTCAATATGAGGGGTAACAAGGAGCATGGATGAAGAGGACGAAACAAGTACCCATTAGCACACAAAATAAAAAAACATTGAAAAATATTCAAAACCTTATGCATCATGTTGTTTCACCTATTTTCTCAAACACTTCCTTGATTTCACGTGTTCAAAATTTAGAGCTTCTTAAATCCTCTTTACATATTAGATTGGAGGACCATATCTTTTCTATTTGATCTAAAACTATCCAATTAATGACATTGTTAATAATCAAGAAGCAAAGTATGTAAATAAAACAATTGCAATATGGAGACCTCGACTCTACACATTTGTATATAGTATGAAAAGGACCAAACAAAACAATCCCCATTGTGTCATTGCAAAAGTACAACAAGCACACATATTCTTGTATTGCTTAGACAAAATAGAAAAAAAATATTTTGTTGATTTGTACTTGACAATAAGATAAGATAAGTTTATCGATTTCCAACAAATTACCAAAAGTAGGTCAATGGTGTTGTGTAATGTTGGTGTTTTATATGTTTCTCAGCTCTTGATAGTTATTTCTTTATGATTAAAAACAAGATACACTTTCATACAACAGTTATCATAGAATAACTATACACTGAAAATACCAACTATAACACTGCAGCAGAAATGACAAGATCTAGAAATATTAGCCATTCACAGTAAACACAAGAACACAAGAGTTTATCCTGGGAAACCCAAACTTGGGGGAAAACCCGACAACCTTTCTCTAGAAGAATTCAGTCCAAGATATTACCAGTACATCACCATCAATAGCCAAAATACCATACAGAGAAGATCCTCCCCAATGCTAGCAACACCAAGACCTGGCGCCTCAATAAGATGACCAAGAATAACCAAGCAAGAGCTTTTCCAAGTGTGGCGCACTCTCCAAGATAACCAGTAACCAAAAAATAGCGAAATTGCCAAAACAGCAGCTGCAACTGCCTTGTGCGCACGGTAGAAGGAGATGTCTGACTGTCAAAATGAAATGAGCCAGTCATGTATTTATACGGATCTGGGCACCAGTCTGGGGCCGACTTCTTATGTTTGGGTCTTCAATTTAATTATTATTTTTCTGTCTTTTACTGGTGGGGCCGACTTCTTATGTTTGGGTCTTCAATTTAATTATTATTTTTCTGTCTTTTACTAGTGGGGCTGACTTCTCTTCCTAGGTCTTCAACTTCTTCATAGAGCTTCTGCAATGGTGTAGATGGGTCTTCTTGTACTTTCTTGTGGAGAATGATTGCCCAAAGTTGCAAATCTCCAAAACTCCCTCTCAACGAGGGAGGCATTCTCCATACTTGGATTTCTTCTGTCATAGAAAGGTTGTCTTCATGTGTCATGTTGATGTGCCATCTTCGCACATGCATTCCATCCCGAAATGTGCATGTGATAACATCTTGAGTCCATCCACTCCTTGTCAGGAGAAGGACTATACCTAGGCCATTCACCACTAGCAAAGCCCTGTGAATGAATGAATCATTTACCCTTGGTCATATTAGCACTAGCATAGCCCCGTGCATGACCAATCTAGGATAATGTCTGCCCGATGCTATGGGCCATTCACTCCTAGCAAAGACTCGTAAGTGAATGAATCATTCTCCCTTGGTCATATCAGCACTAGCATAGCCCGATGCATGACCAATCTAGGAGAATGTCGGACCGATGCTATCAACATACCTGGGCCACTCACCACTAGCAGAGCCCCATGAGTGAATGAATCATTCTCCCTTGGTTATATCAACACTAGCATAGCCCCATGAGTGAATGAATCATTCTCCCTTGGTCATATCAGCACTAGCATAGCCCCGTGCATGACCGATCTAGGAGAATGTTTGCCCGATGTTGAAACATCAATGCTCATCACTAGCCAAATCAGCATGGCTAATCCTGTGTATCATCCTCCTCAGCCAAATCAGCATGGCTACTCTGGGAGGATATCTACAATCCGCTCATCTGTGGATAAGTATTGAAGCTTCACTGCTCCCTTTTGTACCATGTCTCGAATGAAGTCCTCCAAGAAGCTTTTGAAGTTGTACCACTTCACGACTTGTAACACTGGTTGTGACATACTCTGTCTCTATTGTACTAAGTGCTACAGAAGCCTGCTTCCAGCTTATCCTGGAAATCGTAACTGATTCCAAGCTGAAGAAACACCCTAGAATTGCCTTGGCTTCAACCAAATACTGGCTCAGGGTGCTCACTGCAAAGAAAATATATGGCTTGGCATTAACCAAGTACATCAAGGATCCAATCAACTGCTTGTACATCGTGCGATTCACCAAATCTGAATCTGAAGTAGAATCACTCAACTTCTTCATATTTGTCAACATAGGTGTAGTCATGGACTTGCAGTCCATCATATCGAAACTCATCAGTATCCCCTGAACGAGGAATATCTCATCTAACCTCGTCACACCTCTAATCCCAAGAGTACATCCAACCAGGATCCTCCATCTCGAACTCTGAGACCAACTCCCACTGTCACTGGAATAATTCTTGTTGTCCAGTCTGCCTTACTAGTTGCTCCCTCTGTGATTGAGACAAAAATCCATACCCATTCCTCCTCACTGGTTGTCTCCTATGTCACTGTAGCAAGATCACATCTCCTAGAAGCCTCTTGCCTCTGAAGCTTTTGTCTAGCCTTCTCAACTCATGACACTTGTCTCTCAATCCTGGGAGATGTCTCTCTCCCACCTGGATCTAAGGGGGAACTCCCTTTGAATAATCATCTCTCTCTTGAGCCAACTGAATCTATCTGAGATTAGGCTCACTCTGTACATTCTTGGTTAAAACCAAGCTCATCAAGTATCCATCGATCCTGGAGTACCATGCTCCCTCTGAGTCTGTACAATCTCTGGAGCCATCTACTCCCTCTACATCTTCTAAAGTCTGATCTCCAATGAACTGTCCTGGGAGGCTATTCCTCCCTATTGGATCTTGAGGGTTTACTCCCTCTGAACTCTAACTTCCTCTGAACTGGTAATAGGTGGGATCGTCTTCCTCACCACTGGTGGAGTCACCTACTCCTCCTCATCAATCTCCATGTGGAACACTCTAAATCCCACAAAGGTATCCTTCTTTTCGAAGGGTTCTAACTTTGTCTTCTTTGCCTTCGGTATATGGATGTAAACTGTCATGTATACAACTACATGTCAAGATAGTCTGCTCCATGTTTCAAACTAGAGACCATCTAATATGTTGCCTCCTGCAACCGTCACTATAGCTCCCTCTTAGAGCTATCACTCGTGACCTGCCCGAAACAAGAGCAATAACAAAAAAATAGCAGACAAGAACAATCTTATTATGATAAGGAAATAGGAACAAGAATAAAAAAAATGGCAAACAGGAACAACACTTTTCCAGTGTTGTTACGAATCATTCCTCTGTGGTAACCTGCCCGAAACTAAATAAGAACAAAAGACAAGAACTACACTTCTCTAGTGTTGTAACCTTCATAGTAACCTACTCAGGACAAAGACAACAACCAAGAACATCTCCTAGAAGAGATCAATTCCTATCTTGCAAACAAGTGCATCATTTGTACTAAACAGTGAGCATTTACACAATTATCAGTGTGCTAACAATATTCAAAACATTTGATAGCAAAAGTACTTAGCAATAATAGATCTTTAAAGACTGATGTCCTGGTTACAATATTTATTTAGGATGCAACAATATAAGAATATCAAACCTGATATGCAAACCTGGAGTCTTAATTTTTAGGGAGGGTGTGTTATTCCTCTCAATGCACTAGATCCAATGATCCCTTTGGGTCATTGCTTGGACAAGGTCCCTTGTACATCCCTTGCAAACAACCTTATACTCTGTTAAATGATATAACTTGGAAACATATACAAGTGCGTACCTCTGAAATCTATAGCACCATCTAGCTTGTCTTCTAATCTCAAGGTTTGCGCAACTGGCAACTGCAACTGTAACTGGCAACTGCAACTACAACTGTAACTGGCAATTGCAACTGCAACTGCAACTGCAACTGGCAATTGCAACTGCAACTGTGCAATGGCAATATTTCAACTAGCTTTGAAACCATGTTGGTGTTTTATATGTTTCTCAACTCTTGATAGTTATTTCCTTATGATTAATAACAAGATACACTTCAATACAACAGTTATCATAGAATAACTATACATTGAAAATCTCAACTATAATACTGCAGCAGAAATGACAAGATCTAGAAATATTGGCCATGCACAGTAAACACAAGAGTTTATCTTGGGAAACCCAAACTTGGGGGAAAACCCAGCAACCTTTCTCTAGAAGAATTTAGTCCAAGATATTACTAGTATATCACCATCAATAGCCAAAATACCATACAGAGAAGATCCTCCCCAAGGCTAGCATCACCAAGACCTAGGACCTCAATAAGGTGACCAAGAATAACCAAGCAAGAGCTTCTCCAAGTGTGGCGCACTCTCCAACATAACCAGTAACCAAAAATAGCGAAACTCCCAAAACTCCAGCTGCAACTACCTTGTGCGCACTATAGAAGGAGTTGTCTAACTGTCAAAATGAAATGAGTCAGTCCTGTATTTATATTGATCTGGGCGCCAGTCTGGTGCCGACTTCTTATTTCTGGGTCTTCAATTTAATTATTAGTTTTTTGTCTTTTACTGGTGGGGACAACTTCTCTTCTTGGGTCTTCAACTTGTTCCTAGGGCTTCTGTAACGGGGTAGATGGGTCTTCTTGTACTTTATTGTGGAGAATGACTGCCCGAAGTTGCAAATCTCCAACATGTAATACAAAAGTGTTGACACAAAGCGAGAGTGGTAAGCCCACTCCTATAAAAGAAAAAGTGAAAGCAAAGCTAATATGTTATATATAAACCCTAATGGCTCAAAACCAAAGAGAAAAACATTAATCTGGGAGAATGCTCACTGTACACAACAAATGAGACTCAAGGCTCCAAAAGTATGTATCCTATATCACAACTAACCTTTTGCTTTGGTAGCCCAAATCACATGTCATTAAGAGGAAATAATATTATTTTTCCTTACAAGCACCAACTTAGTAGAAAATTTCATTTTATTTTCGTGAAACTTCAGGCTTAGTACACAACAAGGAGACTCAAGGCAACAAAAGTATGTTGCCCAAATCACAACTAACCTTTTGCTTTGGTAGCCCAAATCACATGTGTCATTAAAAGGAAATAATATTATTTTTCCTTGCAAGCACTAGCATAGTACAAAATTTGATTTTGTTTTCATGAGACTTCATGCTTAGTACACGGATGAGATATCACTTATTGTTCCCAAGTTTGAAGAAGAATGGAGATTAACTAGTGGTTCCTATGATTTCTTATGTGGACCATATCTATTGCATATGCCAAAAACATATTCATCTATTTGTAAACAATGATATACAAATGGTTGATTTGGTGATAGAAATAAGTTTATCGGTAATTCCTTTATTACAAATAATAAAGTTGATTGTTATTGGGAAACCTAAAAAGCGTGGAAGAATGCAAATAACCTTTTATTCTTTTTTTGTCAATTGGGTTTAGTTTGGGTGGTTGGGAGGAATGATTGTTATCCTCTCCACTCAAGTTCAATTCCCACAAGTGACATGTTTAGTTCTTAACGAATATATTATTGTAATGGCTTCAAGCTCTATTGTTGATCGACCTTGTGCCTTGAAGATTTTAGAGGTTTTCCCTGAACTTTAAAAAAAAAATATTCTTTTGGGAAAATGTATACAATATTCCATTATTAAACAATAAAAATGCATGAAGTATAAATGGGCCAAGAAATGATCATCCAAATTACCCCTCCCTACATAGGAAAGGAATCTTGTCGGCATAATCACCTTTACCCTAATCTCAAGGGACTCTTCTATCCTTTCTAAACATGATAATTCTAGTTGAAATCTAATCGACTAACTCTAATTTAACATCCACCCAAATGGAAGTAGTTAGCATCCTAATTAAAGTTTGCACAACATCTCCTTTTCCATAGAAAATAGAAGCATGCCAATCTTATGGTGTGCCATATACCTCTGCCAAATTCTCTAACCATCCATCCATCCCTGAAAATGGCACCTTTCCAATGAGGGGCAACAAAAGAATGGCATATGCAATGGAAACCCATTCCCAAAATACTCTAGCAACAATGCAGTCCAAAAAGATATGCCTAATAGTTTTTGTTTTGAGACAAATCACACAATAGTTATTTTCTAGGCCTGATTAGTGGAAGTTATTTTTCACTATTAGAGTCTGCTAAGAACCAACCATCCAAACACCCCAGTTCTAAAGGATGATTAAGATTTCCACACATCTTAACACCTCCTAAGCAATATTTCAATTTTTGTTATGTCAAGTTTCAATTGGATAATTTGGTCACATCTTGTAATAAACATCTTTAATTCGATAGTCCATTAAGAGCTTATCAAAGACCCATTTTTTATCCTTCCAAATTGATTCTTAGGCATCCAACTTCACCTTAAACAAACTATTGTTATGAATGACATCACAAAATACTATGAAGACTTATTCATCAAAAATTTGTATCCAAGTACAATTGATCAATCTCTAAGGCAACCAATCCCCTATGTCTTTGACACACATGCTCCTCCATTGGTGGAAAACCTTCTTGGATAATCACTTTTCTATGAAAAAAGGAGTTAAGCAATATATACCCTATCTAAAGGAAAGGTCCATCTGGATCATGTTGCCAAATCCCATTCACTTCAATCCCCACCAAAATGTTAATTTTCTTTAAACTCAGCAAACAAAAATAAAATGTCAATGATTTTTCTTTACCCAGAAATTTATTTATAATGATATATCTTCTGAAAATCATGCATTAAATTTACAACTCAATTATTAACTTAAAATGCATAGCATAAGTAATCAAAAACTAAGCACATTAAAGATAAAGACACTAGAAATACCCTGGAAACCCCAATGTGGGGAAAATTAGCAAAGGAGGGGATTTATTGGCTTCAGAGGAATTAATTTACAGCAACAGAAAATTCAGAAATTTCTTACAGCCAAACAAAATCATCCTACTTTTTCGGCCCCACTTTTTCGGCCCTACTTTTTCACAATGTTACCAACATCGCAATAATATCAAGATGTTGGCGATATTATTGGCAAAATCTAGGTTGCCAATATTATCTAACATTTTCGACGACATTTTGTATTGTTTTCATTCTTACAACATTTTCTGATATTTTCGCCGATGTTGTCAATATTTTCGTTTTCAGACCCTCGACGACATTTTTGCCGACATGATGTTGGTAAGATTGTTTTTTCGGCCTAGCCTTTTCGGCCTTTGTCTTTGCTGGAACAGCCTGAACTCAACTCACTTCCTCTACTACTAAGTCACCCTTACTCACTCTGCAGAATCGACTTCCTCTTCCTCAACTAACACCCTCACTCATCAACTCAACACACATTGTGTTATGTCCTTCACCCTCAGCCTCCTTTTATCACTCTAACTCACCTTTTCTTGAGTCTTCTAGAAGCTTCCAGAAATTCACTCTAGTGAATTATTAATTTCCAAAAAGTCAATTTTCAAAAATTTGAGTGAAAAGTCAATAAAAGTCATTTAAATGAATTTTATACCAATGTTCCACCAAGACGGGGGGACGGGGGGACGAGGGTGCGGGGGGACGCACAAGGGGGACGTGACGCGAGTACCCCCAAATTTTAGGGATTTTTTGGGAAATGGGGGACGGGGGGACGTCACATATATAATATAAAA
>ML776748.1:1425257-1452346 GCA_009831015.1 Picea engelmannii | reverse complement strand
ACCATCATCATCACCATCAAGGATTTCTAAGTGGAGCAAGGGTTCAATTTCATTTGCCAACCGGTGTTGAATCTTCCATTCATAGGTATGTATCTAAATCCCTTCCATTCATAGGTATGTATCTAAATCCCTCCATTCATAGGTGGAGTGGCCTGAAGACATCATGGAGGGTGATGTGCAAACATCAGCACAACCTTCTACACTTATTGATACACCTACTCCTGCACACACGTGACACCAGTGGTCATCCACTATCAGATACAGGGCCTTCTATTGTCAGGGGCAGGCCTGACAAGCAACCCCTTATCTTTTCTCGTAAAAGGGGCAGAGGCAGAGGCTGACATTGATATTAGATAGCTAGCTGCTAGTTTTGTTTCATTTTTCATTGTATATCAGACATCTACACACTCCATCATGATGATGAATCATGAGATACATTTTATAATTATATAAGTGATGTCGTTTTGTATTGGAGAGGCCCTTGAACATTCAATATCGACTTTGATGTATAATTTTTTATTTGGCATCCACTAGTGACTACATATATATATCAGTGATTTCTCCATATTTATGTGCCAATGTGTTTATCTGATGTTGTTGTTGTTTTATATGTTTAAAATTTTGAAAAAAATGAATATATTTTGTATTTTTTAATGTTTGTCATGGTTTTCCGATTTTTTGCCGACTTTTGCCAAAACGATTTTTTCCAGACCCTCGCCGACTTTTTGCCGATGCCGACTTAATCAACACTGGTATCCAATTCTTGTTCCAAACTTAACAAATTAACTTTTGTTTTTCTTCTTGCTTTTGCGTTGTTTGATGCTCTTGTTTGTATGAAATAAACTTGATCATCTGGCGACTCCACTTTTAAATAATTTGACAAGGTATTTTGCAAGAAGGAATTCCCAGCTTGTTTTACTTCATCCTTGAACTTGGAAGAGTTTGTGGGTGAAGTTAGCTTGTCCTTCTTCTTGTTGGATCCTTGGTAATCTTGGGTCCCAGTCCTTTTCTTTGGACTTTTGTTTAAATGTTTAGTTAGAAATGGATGGTTATCATGATCCTATTGATTTTTCAGGAATTGTTGGTTACCCTCATGATATATCTGAAGATGTTATTGATAACGTTCCTGACTATAATAATCATGATGATGCTAGTACTCACTCACGGCCTTCACACGATGTATCGATGAATGGTGTGATCCACCTATTTATGAGGATGTTCTTATGCAGTTGTTTGTCATGACTCTTGCTGGTGAGAAACCTTTTAATTGGTTTCATGATTCGCCTGATGGGAGATTCAAGACCATACAGGGTTTGTTGCATGCCTTTTTGGAAAGGTTTAGGCATGATCAAAGTGAAGTTTACGATGAATTGGTTGATGATTTTATGGAAACATGGAAGAGGAAAAAACTTCTAGCTGTTGAAACAACTAGTTCAGATATAAGGATTAATGCTCCATTAGATCCCATTGAGGAATTTAAAGAAATAATTCAGAACGTGCAGCTTTCCCAGGAAAAACAGTGTGAAGCCATGAATGAACAATGAGACTACATAGCCTCTGTCCTCCAATGTCGAGATTGATATCAAGTTCTTGGTCATGCCCGGAACATATAGGATGTGTCTTACCATCAGTGGTTTCCCGGACTTCCTCTAAAAAGTCACTGTCCCATGGCCTATTGTCCGACACTTGGCATTATCGCCCATCTCAATCACGAGGTCCATCTCCTCCTCCTACAAGTTGGAGAAGTACTCCCGCACTCTAGTCTGTTGAAATACATCTTAGTTCAGCATACACTTAGAATAAATTAGATTTCAGCCTCCAATAAATATCTAACAGCCATACCACTGTTATTTATGAGCTGAAATACTATTATCCAAGTTCTGAAATAAAATAGCAGCGGAATACAAATATGAACGGCAGACAGTAACCCACATTTTGCACAAAAATCTGTGCATAAACACTTGGAGAAATATTCAGAAAATACGACAGATTTTGAGAAGAGTGTCTCTTTATTCAGCCTAAGGAAAAATTCTGAATTTTGAGAAGAGTGTCTCTTTATTCAGCCTGAGTTGTATAGACTGTCCACTCATTAAACAGCAGAAATTTGTCTCAAAATATGTGCCCAGAAAAGTACAGAACTATACCTTGTTGTATAGATTAATTTGCAGCAGCAAAACACCTTGAAATCTGTGCCAAATCTCAGCCTCGATTTATGTGCTAACAATGACTGCAAAACCCAGCAAATAAATGTTGTACGGCCTCCTCTAATCCATACTGTACAGCCTCCTTGCTATACGGCCTCCTCTAATCCATACTGTACAGCCTCCTTGCTGTATGGCCTCCTCAAATCCGTACTTTACGGATTCCTTGTTGTACGGCCTCCTCTTCAATGCTGAAAACTTGTCTAGGAATGCATGCCAATCCCCCTAGGGATGTGTGCCAACTCCAGCTGCTGAAACTCTCTTCCTCCAAGCAATGAAACTCTCCTTGGGATTCGTGCCCTTTCACCTTCCCACTAGCTCTCCTCAAAAGTGCGCCCTCCTTCTCCTAATGAGGGCGCACTCCTCTAACCCTTGATCTCCCTTAAGTGACTCTTCACTTTCCTTTGAGATCAACGGTCACGACTTAATCATTCGTTGAGGTCACTTAAGTTAATAAAGTGACCCATAACATCATAAAGTCACTTTTACATTTCGAATTAAAAGACTCAACTTTATAAAATCACTTTATAATTATAAAGTCACTTGATAATTATAAAGTCACTAGGAGAAAATTTGCTTGGTCACTTCCACATGCTGAGCGCTACCAATGCAGAAGTACTTCCAAGCTACCAAATTTCAACATAGTCATGTGACTAGAGGCGCCATTTTCTATGTACCACACTCTTGAACTGGCTGAACTAGAGAGACGTGCAATGAGTGAAAACTCGTTTTTGAATCTAGCAACAAACTCATCAATTTTTGTTGAAGTTGATGCTGCCATGTGTGACTTCTTGTTGCCCTTCTTTTTGTTTGGACACTGACTGGCAAAGTATCCTGGTTTGTGACAGGAAAAACATTTGATTTTTCTTAAATCATTCTTCTTTTCACCTTTTGAAGTCGGACCCCCATTAGGGCCTTTCTTCCCTTTGAACTTGCCCTTTCCAGCTAAGGTAAGGTTCTCCTCATCCTCGATCTTTGGTTGGCTAGCCCGTGAGGTACCAACTCATAGCTCCTCCTGGGTGAAGTCATCCCATAACCTCTCCCAATCAGGGAGGTTCTCCCGTGCTACAACACCTCTAACAAATACGTCCCACCGCTTGGTGAAGCCATTCAAGGTTCTCCTCACCAACTTTGTCCCATCCACGATCTCCCCAACAACTACCAGTTCATCTCTGACTTGAGTGAACTTGGTGAGATATGTAACAACTGACTCTCCCTTGGCCATCTTTGTGCTTTTGAGTTTCTCCCTAAGCAGCATCTTCTTGCTTTGGTTATCTGACTAGTAAAATTTAACTAGGGCCTCCCACATATCCTTAGTTGTCTTCTTTCCAGACAGATAAGGAATGATGTGGTCTTTGACTTCATCAATAATTATTCGCCTAGCCTTCACATCTCTCCTGAGATGAACTGGTTGTTGTGTTGGGTCTGTTGGAAGTGTTGATGTCCCTTCACCAACCTCCCACAAACCTTGTTCCTCTAGCAGCAAACCAATTTTCTCTCTCCAAGCACTGAAATTTGAAACTCCCTCCAGCCTATCCTCGAATCTCAAGCCTACATTGGCCATAATGTTAGTTTCCCTGACTCACACGTCCTTTCTGGTAATTCAACCCCCTTGTTGATTTACACCTGGTTTGCACAGCAAATGGACTTGGTTCCTTCTGTATTCAGAGGCTGAGCTCTGATATCATGTTAATTTCCTTTAAACTCAGCAAACAAAAATAAAATGCCAATGATTTTTCTTTACAAAGAAATTTATTTATGATGATATAATTTATGAAAATCATGCACTAAATTTACAGCTGAGTTATTAACTTAAAATGCACAGCAAAAGTAATCAGAAACCAAGCACATAAAAGATAAAGACACCAGAAATACCCTGGAAACCCCAATGTGGGGAAAACCAGCAAAGGAGGGGCTTTATTGGCTTTAGAGGGATTAATTTACAGCAACAGAAAATTCAAAATTTTCTTATAGCCCAACAAACTCGACCTGCTTTTTCGACCTTGCTTTTTCGTCCCTACTTTTTCGGCCCAGATTTTCGGCCTCTGTCTCTGCTGGAACGGCCTGCACTCAGCTCACTTCCTCTGCTGCTAAGTCACCCTTCCTCACTCTAGAGAATCGACTTCCTCTTCCTCAACCAACGCCCTCACACACATCAGCTCAACACACACCATGTTATGTCCTTCACCCTCAACCTCATTTTATCACTCTAACTCACCTTTTCTTGATTCTTCTAGAAGCCTCCAGAAATTAACTTTAGTGAATACTTAATTTCCAAAAAGTCACTTTTCATAAATTTGAGTGAAAAGTCAATAAAAGTCATTTAAATAACTTTTATACTCTTCCTAAGTTAAAACTTAGGATAAAATTAATAAATCTAATATGGGTATTTAATTGTGTCCATTAGCTAGCCTTGGACACATGGACGTAGCTGAGACACCTTATGAGCTACCAAATTAACACAAAATACAAATGTAGTTCTTTGGATGGAGTGTACTCAAGCAGGGGGGATGATGCACCCCTACAAGGACCCATCATTGGCTAATATTATTGATAATTTCCTCACATTTTCATGTAATTTAGAGCCTTATGACAATTATTAATTATAACTTTCATTATATGAGTAGTATTTAAGCTTACCTAGCCTAAACCACTAGTTACATGGGCTTTTTAATAATTGTTTAGATCTAACCACCAATTGTTTAAATTCACTAGGTAGTTAGGCTAGGATAATTAAATCTAATTGAAAGGCTGGGATATTAAAATCTAATTGAAAAGGCATCAACCTAAAAGTTGTATTGTAAAGACGTAACGTTTGAACACTTACTGTTATTTTAACCCTCTCCCTTCCATTTTGCAAGGCAAAGAAGGGAAAGCTTTAAATACAAGTTTTTGGCCTATAACTTGTGTGTGGATACAAGTGGTCTTAGAGTTGGAGCATATGATATTTAGAATGTCAAAAGGACAGACCCCCTTGTGACACGAGACAGTCCACCTCTTCCTCTCAACAATCATCTCTAACCAACTCAGAAGAGAGATGTAAAAGCTTAAATGCCCATATCTTTGTTGCCAAAGTAAAGAAATAACAAAATCTACACTTGTTGCCAACAATTGGGGATCAATCACAACCACATCCTAAAACATGTAAAACCCCTACTCTTGCACCCTTGAAATAGTAAATTTCTCATTCTATCTATAAATTTGAAAATTTCAACTATACATTCCCTTCAACCACATGGATCCTACCACCTAAAACAAATGTTTTTATCGCACACCTATCCTCTACAAATGAAACAAACCAATACTTCCTATCTATCATATGCTTCAAGACACCTCAGTCAAAATATCAATCATACACATCTACCTTGAAATATTCACATGCTTCCACTAACCATGGGACTTTTGAGAATTTGATACTATTCTATTTTTCATGTTCATCATTTTAAGATTCAAGCAAACACCAAAAAACAAAACCAAGCTCCAAAAAAATTTACTTCCTTCTTAACTTCTTCGTTGCTTGGAAAACACCTTCCAACAAACAACAATTATAAAGCAACATTGACATTGCCTCATAGAGTGTACTGTGCACCTACAACAATGATATTTGTCACCTAGTAATGTCTCCCTAGTAGTAAAAACTTCCCATCCCTATCGCTACCTAGCAATCCCAACTCTATACTTGAACTAACAAATACTCATCTCCTTGACAAAAGTTTTCGAGATAAAATTACTCCTTTGCTATCCTTACCTTTATCCTTACCACTCTTCTCTACTTTGCATGCCACAAGGACTCTCAAGGGGACCCTTTCTTTCACCTTTATGTGGACATCTCCCATTACTCCAATCTGGGTGAGGTGTTACTCTATTGGGGGACTTCAATGCCCACACTAAAAACTCACAAGTCTCTTTACATGACAAATTCAAGGATGCACTATGTCTTCAAGAAATACACCCGGAGACTGTGGGCCTTCACAAGTCCTCTGACAAGAGGATGGACCACTCACAACATATGGGAGACACCTTCTAGAGTCTGGGGAATCCCATGATCTGTTGCTCATGAATAGTCTCACTTGCTTCCCTAGTATTTTACATACTACCCCCAAAGAAGTGGATCCAATCTTGTGGATTGCACCTAGCAGACCAAGATTTACTCACACACATCCGACACTTCTTTGTGCCCCGCCTCCCCCCTACAAACCATGCTCTTCTTTCTTTTTCCCTCTCCACACCTCCCCTCTCCCCCTACTCCACCCATCCCCCCTACATCACCATCCTCTTTGATAGGGAGCATGCCTAAACCTACACCACCCATCTTTGGGCTCTACTCCCCCACCACTCTTCCATTTCTTGTCCTTGTTCACAACCACAACCAAATAAGAGACTATTTTCAAGGTCCTAGGGGAGGAATCCTTTGACTCATATCCCAATTCCATCTAGCAACATGCACATAACACCCCCTCCCCCACCTTCCAAAGCTCTTGCCCCATACATAAGTTGTTTGACAAGGAATGAAAACTTCTCTATAAACACCTTTGTTTCCCATTCATGCATGACCCTCCTTCCTACCCATGCCTTTGAAAATCTTATCGATGCCTCCTCCACTGCAAAAAGTGAACTTCCCTCTCACTGAGGAGCCGTGAACAGTGTGTAGCCATTTACCACTCTCCCAAAATTTGGTGCACCCCTTTTCCTAAACACCATGCCTTCCCCCCAAACTTAAATCCTCAATCCATGTTTTCTCACACAACCTTCGTCTATGATATACCCAGACAAACACCCACCCACAGCACCTCTCCCTCTCTTGCCATCTCTTCTCAGAGGGAGACATCAAGAGAGTAGTTGAGGTTATGGATACCAATAGGTTAGTTGACAAGGAAGGCGCTGAAGCCAAGTTGCTCAACCATTGCATTCGATGTCTTGATTCACATATTGCAACTTTATTTAACCATGTAATCTGCTCTGGCTTCCCCCAAGCATAGACTAAACACATCATCCACCCAATTTTCAAATCAAGGGCCAACTCTGACCCAAATAACTATTGAACTATCATAGTTGGACATACTTTCTCAAACCTATATGCTAAAATTTTGCATTTATAGCTTTCAGGGGAGCTAGAGAGTAGATACAACAAGGCCACAGGGCAAGTTGGATTCCACCTTGAGTATCAAATGATCGATCACATCTTCATGCTCATGGCCATCATTGACTACATCCATCATTATTCTTTGAAAGTCTTTTATTGCTTTGCACACTTGTGGAAAGAGTTTCACACAATACTGGGAGAGGCTTTCTTACAAAGGATGCAACCCATTGACATTTCAAAGGCCCTCCTTATAGGGATCATGAGATTATACAAGTTAGTCCTTGGCCACCTTCATATGGCACACAGACTTTCTGACTTCACCAGAATACGTCGTGGTGAAGTAGGGGTGCCCCCTCTCACCAACCCATTTTGGGATCTATATTGAGTTGGTATCCTTCCTCAACGAGCACAACATCCAAGACGAGGATGAATGCCTCCTACTCTATGTGTTGATCTCTTTGCTCCTCTTCATCGATGACTTGATCCTACTAACCTCCTCATCGAAAGGCCTACAGAGACAAATTGATGCCCTAGCCAACTTTTGTGACCTCTGTCATTTGACAATCAACTTAGACAAAACCAAGGTTATGATCTTCAATACGTTGAAGAGTGCCTTCTCCAACTTAGATTTCTACTTCCAAGGGGGTAGAGATCAAGATCGCAACAACTTACACCTATCTGGGGATCTGGTTTATGGGGCCTTACTTCAACGTCTATTAGGCCCTCTAGTCTTGGATCAATAAAGGGCATAGCTCCCTTGTCATTCTCAAGTGATAGAGTTTGCAAAACTAGTTTGAGAACATCTCATCTAAGGTGCACCTCCTAAATACTATTATCAGACCTATAGACCTCTATCATTCAAAGATCTAGGAATCGAGTTTGTTGCAGACCGACTAGGCCAAGACCAAGAGAATATAAACCATGCTTCTCAAGTGCATCATCCAATGCAAACATACAGTACCACAACCCATTGTCCTAACCAAGTTCAAATCCAATCTTTTCCGCCTTGAGGTAATCTATTGATGTTTTGGTAGCTGGGAGAGGATCTTTCCCTCCTAGATGACTTTTCTTAGATGCGGAGAAGATTCCGGAAGCAAGAGATCCATTGGATAGATGTTAAAATACCCTAGAAGGGAAGTCGGCCCAGAAGAATAAAGTATAATGAAAAGACACCTTCCCAGAAGAGAAGTCGACCCAGCTAGAAGGTCAAGAAGACTATAAATAAGGAGGTGCCTTAGCTCATTTGTTCACTAACTCACACTCTCCCAACTACACAGAAGCAAGGCGCAAGTTTGGACGAGGTGACGCAGTAGCTACAGTTGCACAGTTTATTCTTGTTTAGTCTTTTGGTATCTCTCTTGTGCGCTACTCCTTGAGGAGGTGCGCTACCTTTGTATGGTGCTTTTGTTGCAGCTGGGGTGGTATTTTTGGTTAAGCTAGCACTTGTGCTAGGGTTTATTTGATTGGACTTGCTTTGTGAATGGAATCTATCTAAGAAAGGGTGTTAGGTTTTTCCCCCATTTGGGGTTTTCCCAGGATAAATCTCTTGTGTTCTTTTCTGTCTCTTGTTTATGTTGTTATCGCTCAGTACATGATATATATATTTTAATGGTAACAAAGTAAAAGAACACTAATAACACTAATGCTCTGTAAATCAGGAAAATCTAACATGGTATCAGAGTTGGTTACCTTCAGAACAGTTTGACCACTGGAAGGAAGATCGCTACAGCAGCACCTTGCAGCTGCAATAATTTGTCAAGCCCGTTGGGCACTATCTCAAGGACATTGGGAATAATTCCTTCACAGAGCAGTGCGCCCTAACCTAGCGCACCCCCTGAAACCCTCAGGGTGCAGTTTAGTGAAGTTTGAAAAATCGAGGTTTTTCAGTGCTAGGGTTTCTACTGATGAAAATGTCAACCAGTATAAGAGTTGAGGATAGATTGGATGGATCAGATAACTTCCGATCCTGGAAGCATAGAATACAACTCATTCTAGAAGAGAATGAATTATTGGATCACGTCAAGAAGATGCTTCCAGAACCCAAAGACGAAGAAAAATAGGCAAAGTTCAAGAAGAATGAGGTCAAGGCCAAGAGGATCTTGACAGAATCAATCAAGGATCACCTGATACCCAATGTATCAGAACTAAAGACTGCAAAGGAGATGTTTGATGCCCTAACGAGACTCTATGAAAGCAAGAACACCAGTCAGAAGCTTACCCTACGACATCAACTCAGAAATGTGACTATGAACAAGTCAGAGACGATAGCCAACTTCTTTACAAGGATCCTAGAGATCAAGGATCAATTAGCAACTATTGTCGATCTAGTAGAAGATGTTGAACTTGTGACCACCACACTCAATGGATTCTCTCCCTCATGGAACCCATTTGTCCAAGGAATTTGAGCAAGAAGGAGATTGCCCAAGTTTGACAAGTTATGGTCAGATTGCACTCAAGAGGAATCCATGTTGATATCCACGACACAAAAGACTAATGAGGAAGAAAATCAAGCACTTGTTGCCCAAGTGAAGAAGAGAAAGAAAAGGGAAGAAGGCAGCCCAAAGAAGTCTAAGAGACCTCATTACAAGAAAGATGAGTCAAAGGTCAGATGCTACAGTTGCCAGAAGCTGGGACATTATGCTTTTCAATGTCCTGATAGAAATGAAAAGGAGAAGAAGAAACACCATGCACATGGAGAAGATGCCAAAAAGCACTCAAAGGCATCAAAGGATGAAGAATTTGTCTTTTAGACAATGGTGTTTCCATGCATATGAACGATAGAAGGAAACTCAAGCAGGACAACAACGCCAAACTCCAGGTTTGCATATCGGGTTTGATGTTTTATATTGTTGTTGCTTAAGTAAGTATTGTACCTAGGATAGCAGTCTTTACAGCTTCATTATTTGCTATTGCTATCAAATGTTTAGGTACACTTGAACACTGTCGGTACGATTACCATTAAGAAAATGCTCATTGTTCATTATTAATGATATACTTGTCTGCAAGATGAAATTGATCTCCTCTAGGAGATGTTCTCGATTACTAACCATTCCATGGAGATTACCATGGAAATGTTGTTCTTGTCGCTTGTTCTGGGAAGGTCACAGGTGATAGCTTTGAGAAGGAGCTATGATGACAGCTGCAGGAGGCAACTATGTAGACAGTCTCTAGCCGAGACATAGAACTATGTACACGAATGTACACACCCATGTGAAGGAGAAGACGAAGAAGATTCTCTTATGGAGATTGACTAAAGAGCAGAAGTAAATTTGACCACTCTTCAGATCATCAGGAAGAATCAGTAGTGCCAGAAGGGCCTACCTAGAAACGATGCAGTAAACAAGCATGTTCTCATATAGATACTTAGCATTAATAAGCCATACTATGAAGAGAAGCAGATGACTCCACCAGTGGTTGGGCAGGCGGCCCCACCAGCTACCAACTCAAAAGGAGCTAGATTTCAGAGGGAGTCAACCCTTAGGACCCAATAGGGAGGAGCAACCTCCCAGCACAGTCTATAGGAGATCAGACTTCAGAAGAAGTCAACAAATGCAGTGGAAGCAAGTGGCTCCAGAGATCGTATAGACTCAGAGGGATTCAAGCTTCAGAGGGAGCATGCAGATTCAGAGTGAGCCTGATCTAAGAGAGAGTCAGTGTCTTAGAGACTTTCATTCAGAAAGTATTCCTTCTCAGATTCAGATAGGAGAGAGAGATGTCTTCCAGGATTGACAGACAGGTGCCATGAGTTGAGAAGGCTAGATTGAAGCTTTAGTGGCTTACAGGAGATGTGAGATCTCCTGGGAGGATTCCCTTGTCTCGATAGACCTTGCTACAATGACAGAGGAGGCAGGCAGGTAGAAGGACTAGGATATAGATTTTGCCTCAGTTCCAGAAACCACACATGTTTTCCATCTATGTGTCGTTGATGAGCAACATCATTGATTCAGAGCCTTCCAGCATTGAAGAAGTTGTTGAGAAGAAGGAATGGAAGGATGCCATGATGGAGGAGTATCAGTCCATCATGAAGAATGATGTGTGCAAGGTGGTTCCGAGACCAGAAGGGAAGTCAGTTGTGACTTCCAAAGTTGATCTACAAGATCAAGCATACTGCAGATGGCAGCATAGAAATGTACAATGCTTGATTTGTGGCCTGATGATTCTCCCAGCAAAAGGGAGAAGATTATGATGAGACACTTGCTCCGGTAGTCAAAAGAAGTGTAGATAGAACAACCACAAGATACATGAGAAGGAGTCTCATGTCCGCAAATTGAAGAAGGCTTTGTACGAGCCTAAGCAGGCACCCAGGGCCTGATATGCCTGATCAAACAGTTATTTGATGGTTTCCCATTGATCCTACATGTGGATGACATGTTTCTGACAGGAGATGAGAATCTCATAATTGGGTGCAAGAGGGAGCTCTCTTCAGAGTTCGAGATGAAGGATCTAGGTCTGATGCATTACTTCCTAGGATCGGAAGTGTGGCAAAGATCAGATGAGATTTTTCCTTAGCCAAGGAAAATATACTGTTGAGATTCTACTACAGAGATTCAAGATGATGGACTGCAAGTCCATGACCACACCCATGACGATAAATCTGAAGCTCTTGAGTGACAAATCTTCAGATTTGGTGGATCCCACGATGTATAGACAGTTGATGGATCCTTGATGTACCTTGTTAACACCAGGCCAGACATATGCTTTGCAAGTGAATACCTTGAATCAACACATAGTTGAACCTAGACAGGTACATTGGATGGCAGCAAAGCATATGTTGAGGTACCTTCATGGTACGGTTGGATATGGATTGAGATATATCTCAAGTGGAGATGTGAAGCTGCAGGGATATACAGATTCTGAATGGGCAGGGAGTGCAGTGGATCAGAAGAGTACTTCTAGATGTTGTTTTAGTTTGGGATCAGGCATGATCTAATGGTTGAGTAGGAAGCAGACATCAGTGGCACTCAGTACATCAGAAGCAGAGTATATCGCAGCAAGCGTGGCAAGCCGTGAAGGAGTGTGGCTCCAGAAGTTGCTAGCCGGGATATTTGATCTAGAATTGGAGCCAACTTTGATATATTGTGACAATCAAAGTTGTGTGAATCTTATCGAGAACCTTGTATTCCATGATACGTCTAAGCATATAGAGATCAAATATCATTACATCTGATACATGGTGCACAGAGGAATTGTGGAGCTCCAATACATATCCATGGACGAGCAGATAGCGGACATCCTCACCAAGCCCTTGTCAAGAGTGAAGTATGAGTTCTTCAAGGACAAGCTTGGAGTGTTGTCGAATGTCTACCCTCGTTGAGAGGGAGGTGTGTTGTTTCTTCTCATGCCGGCTAACCCCTCTAGCGAAGGGTTCCATGGATCAGTCACGTGAGGTAACTGAGGGGGTCATGCACTTTCAGACATGCTGAGAGAAGAAACATCACACACATAGTCGTAAAACTATGGCGAAGGTTGTGTGACTCCGGACAGTAGTTGTGTGCTACTTCGGTGGATGTGTTCCACTGGGGGAGGTTGTGTGACTCCAGACAATAGTTGTGTGCTACTTCGGTGGATGTGTTCCACTGGCAAAGGTTGAGTGACTCTAGACAGTAGTTGTGTGCTACTTCGGTGGATGTGTTCCACTGGCGGAGGTTGTGTGACTTCGGACAGTAATTGTGTGCCACTTCAGTGGATGTGTTCCACTGGCAGAGGTTGTGTGACTCCAGACAATAGTTGTGTGCTACTTCAGTGGTTGAGTACCACTGGCGGAGACTATGTCTCTGGACAGTAGCTATGTGCTACTACAGTGGATGTGTTCCACTGGCAATGACTGTGTGTCACTGGACAGTCGTTGTGTACTACTTGGCAACAGTTGTGATCTATTGGATGACAATGTAGTAGTTTGTGCTACTATTTGATTGTCATGGAGATTACCAAATCGTTTGGATGTAGTTGCGTGTGCTACCATTTGATCGCAGAGACTGTGCCTGATGATTCGAGATACCAAAGGCATTGTAGCAGTCCTGTGCCTGCTAGCAGATTGTAGAGTAGTCAGTGGACTACCAGATGAAGACATTGTGAAAGATGCCTCCCTAGCTAAGAGGGAGTGTTGATGTTTTGGTAGCTGCAGGAGGATCTTTCCCTCCTAGATGACCTTTCTTAGATGCAAAGAAGATTCTGGAAGCAAGAGATCCATTGGACAGATGTTGAAATACCCTAGAAGAGAAGTCAGCCCAAAAGAATAAAGTATAATGAAAAGACACCTTCCCAGAAGAAAAGTCGACCCAGCTAGAAGGTCAAGAAGATTATAAATAAGGAGGCGCCTTAGCTCATTTGTTCACTCACTCACATTCTCCTAGCTACACAGAAGCAAGGTGCAAGTTTGGAGGAGGTTACGCAGTAGCTGCAGCTGCACAGCTTATTCTTGTCCAGTCTTTTGGTATCTCTCTTATGCGTTACTCCTTGAGGAGGTGTGCTACCTTTGTATGGTGTTGCTGCTGCAACTAGGGTGGTATTTCTTGTTAAGCTAGCACTTGTGCTAGGGCTTATTTGATAGGACTTGCTTTGTGAATAGAATCTATCTAAGAAAAGTTGTTGGGCTTTTCCCCCATTTGGGGTTTTCCCAAGATAAATCTCTTGTGTTCTTTTCTGCCTCTCGTTTATGTTGCTACTGCTCAGTAGATGATATATATGTGTTAATGGTAACAAAGTAAAAGAACACTAGTAACACTAATGCTCTGTAGATAAGGAAAATCCAACATAATCTTCCATCTAGTCTCTTGTTTACATAGGGTTCAAACTTTTGGGGACTCAACCACCAAGAGAGAGAGGTAAGGATATTTATCTCTCTATTGTTCAAGTCCCCAAAAGGTTGTTTGAGGTAACCTTGTCTTCATTGTATATGCCCTTATGTTTTTTGTTCTAATGACGTAAATATTTTATGTATATAAGACGTATTTTTCAAAAAAAAAGGTATATTACATTACAACATAAGTTACATGACATGGGGACATGTAGACACAAGCATCCAAAACGAGACACATAGACCCCCCAAAATATGACATCAGGGACACACACACACATATATATGATTTTTTTTCAATTGGGTTTAGCTCGGGTGGTTGAGAGGAATGATTGTTATCCTCCCCACTGAAGTTCAATTCCCACAAGTGACATGTTGAGCTCTTAACGAGTATATTGTTGTAATGGCTTTGAGCCCTATAGTTGATCAGCCTTATTCCCTGAAGATTCTAGGGTTTACCTTGGGTACCATCCTCAAAATGAGGGGAAGTACTCAGGGATTTTCCTCGAGTAGTGTAACCTAGGAAATATATATATATAATTTTTTTAAATTAAAATTAAAAAAATAAAATTGACATGAAGATGTACATTTTTTTAACATTTAGAAAATAAAACTACATCAATCACACATTGGGACACATTTATTGACACGTTGAGACATATCTGCAAACTTTACTTGAATTTTTGGGAAAGATTTTGAATTTTTTTGGTGTTCCATGTGCTTGGCACATGTCCAAGCACATGGGGACATGCTAGGGCAGAGTGACAACACATGTTTGGCACATGTGCTAAAATAGGACACGTGCCAAATGTGTGTCCAACATGCTAGGGCAGCATGGCACACATGTCAACATGTCTGACACCCTAACATGCAACACTTGGGCCTACCCCAACATGTCAAGTATCACAGATTACAATTTATTTAGTTGTGTTTATTAAGTCATGTCATCTTACTAGTTATAGTTTATTTATATCCCAGTTTATAAAATTATGTTCAAGGTAGATTAGTGATAGATATAGTAATCTACTATGTCCTTGTATAACCAGATCTCAAAGATGATGCCTTATACCCACAATCGCACCCATGAACCCTTTAGTAAAACTTCAAAGATATAAGAGAGAATCCACCATAAAACTTCAAAAATAAACTCTTGAACGTCCAGGATACCAAAACATTCACCATGAACACCATCAAATACTCTTTATAGAAGGAATCACTCCACAAGCCATGCTTTCTACAAGACAATACAATTCAACACATTTCCAATAGAATGATACTCATGTGTATTTATACTTTCTCATGAGTATTCACAACAATCTTATGCCAACTACCCCTTATTATTATAATATTTCCTTTTAATTACGTAGTGGACATATTATTTCATTTTAATTACATAGTAGGGCTATTCCAATATCATGGCCATATTACATTCATCATCCCCTTAGGTACCTCCCTAGGTACCCCATATTATCCTCCCTAGGTACCCCATATTACTACTTGTAGTAAAACTTCAAAGATATAAGAAAGAATCCACCATAAAAATTCAGAAATAAACCCTAAACACCAAAGATACCAAGACATTCACCATGAAAAACACCAAGAATATATAGAGAAGAACCCTTGAGGTAGGGTAACACCATCAAATACTCCTTATGGAAGGAATCACTCCACAAGCCATGCTTGCTACAAGACAATACAATCCAACACATATTCAATACAATGATACTCATGTGTATTTATACTTTCTCACGAGTATTCCTAGGGGCCATATGCCAACTACCCCTTATTATTATATTATTTACTTTTAATTACATAATGGGCCTATTATTTCGTTTTAATTACATAGTGGGCCTATTCCAATATTATGGCCACATTACAGTCATTATCCCCTTGGGCACATTCCTACGTACCCCATATTATTCACTCTAGGTACATTACAAACCCTAGCAATTTAGTATAAACTGCAGTCTCTTCAGTTACTAATATTGCTTGGGAATCAAATAAACTTGAAATCCAACGACATAAACAAGCATTGCTGTGGTAATTATCAAATGCTTAAACGAAAAAGGGTAAACAATATCAAGAAAAACCAGCTTGTAGTACAAAGTAAACCCAAACTTTCTGTCTTTTTAATGATCCATAGTCAATACCAGCTGGGAAGATAGTAGTGGCATTTGTGAGGCTCCTAAATTTGTAGTGTGCATGCATCAGCAACACTCTTTTGTGTTGTTAGATTATGTGACTAACAGGCATATTTCTCAGTTGACCTTGTCCTCCCTTGACAAATCATCTTATCTCAAACACGATGTCGTGCTATTCCACCTCAAAGGGAACCAAGGTAGCAGAATCTGGTTGAAGCTGCCCATTGCAATACCTGTCATTTGATGCTTTACTGGAACCATTTTGCCTCGCCATAATGTTGAGGTGCTGGAGAGAACTGGGGGCTGCATAGTAGTTCTTAGTATTAACTCTGTCAAAATGGTACCACTAATGTTATGTATTAGTTGATGCATGATAACGTTAATATTGACTATGGCAATTCCCGCAGGGGTTTGGTCTAGTGGCCAGCAGACGTGCTGTTAAGGCGTTCGTGCTGCTAAGCAGGTCACGAGTTCAACCCTCAATTTATCCGGAGGCGTGCTTGAGGGCAGTGCAATTCTCCCTAGGGGTTATAAGGCAGCCGGCGGGATTCGACCCCGTGTCACGCGAGTATGATACTGTCGTCGTTACCGATTCCCCTGGTCACAAAAAAAAATATTGACTATGGCAATGATTCCACTGCTAAAATTATTAGTCGGCAAGATTGACTGATCACCTGTGATTGTTGAAATTATTAACATTCTTCATTATTGCAGGCATTCTCTTTTCCATAATATTAACATAGTTTTAGGCTAAGTTACCAGGAGACGGATATGGAGACAAAGACAGATACAGATCCGGATCAAACAGATTTTTGAAAAGCCAGGATCTGGATACAGTGGGGAAACACCAAGTACAAAAAACTATAAAAATATTTTTATAATTTATAATTAAAAAAATATAGTTAAGAATCAAAGCCAATCAGGAATCGTAACAGTAGAACAATAAATTATAAGAAAAAAAAGAGTTCTCATGCATATTACTATTAGTCCATCCATGTACCATAACTGATAATTTGCTAAGTTATAACCATCATTGATAATTGATAATTTTGAAGACCATTTCAGCATGAGAATGAAGCAGGTCATAACAGCAATTTTGTGACCCACATCCACATGTTCATATCAGCAGTGAATAAAGTGGTGCATTTTTGTGAGCCACGTCACATGCCCATATCAGCAGTGAATAAAGTGGTTTTCTTGAAGGCTATGGCAGGAATAAATAACAGTGTGGCTGAAGTGAGCAACAACGTAGCACATAAGGATAGATCAGATTCTGACAGGGGACTTTGATCATAATGATTAGATCAAACCTTGAGAGCGGACATTGAGATTTGAGTCTTGACGTTGATAGATCAGACCTCAAGCACAGATCTTGACATAAGTATAGATCAGACCTTGACCAGGAATGGAATTTAGGGTTTTAGTCTTTAGGAGTTCAGGGTTTTGGGGTTTTTCAATAAAAAAAGTCGATTTTGGGGGGATTCAGTGGGTCAAAAAACACTGGAAGTTTCAGGATCCGTTTCATTTTCCACGGGATCCATTTCATGGACTAGGGATCTGTTTCTTTCTCCAGGGGATTCACTTCCATGACAGATACTGGACAGATCCTACATACAAGGTGGCACCCGGTAACACAGGTTTTTGGGCATATCTAGGGTTAAAAACAAATTAGGCTTCACAATCTTTTCCAAACAACAAACTGTAGCTAGAATGCATGTCCCTTTTCAACGAAATGAATTAGATAAATCAATACCACAAAAATTTTGTTTTCCTGTAGCATTCACTGTTTCAGGGAAGATCCGAGATATGAGTAAACTGGGTAATTTTTTTAAAACAAAGCATCAAACTACATTTGATTGGTTTACTAATGTCAAGTAAATTTTAATGCCATTTGGAAATATATTTAAGCACTCAGTCCAAATCAATTCAAGGACACAAACCATTATGCAACTAAGGAAACCATAACTTTTAAGCATTAGAATAATTTAGTACCCCTGTCTCACACATAATCATTTTCATAGGGCCTACACAGAGATCCAGCTTTTACTTGTAAATTTAATCTCATAAGTAGTTGGCTGAATTACTTATGTTCAACATTCTTCATTACTGTGAGCATTCTCTCTACTGTGATATTGACTTGGTTTTAGGGCATATCTAGCGTTCAAAACAAATCAGGTTCAGAACAAACAACAGATAGACTGTTTTTCCTTTTTCAACTAGATCAATTAGATATGTTCAATACTACAAAACTTTTATTTTCCTGTAGCATTCACTGTTTCAGTGAAGGTCTTAGATAAAAGTTAACTGGAAAATTTCGTTTTTTCAATCATAGTATCAAACTAGACTTTGACTGTTTTTCTAATGTCAAGGAAACTTTAATGCCCTTTGGAAAGATATTTAAGCACACAGTAAATCATTCAAAGAGAATTAACTTTATGCAACAAGGAAACCATAATTCATCAACATTTGAATAATTTGGTACTTCTGTCTCATACATCAATCTTTTACATAAGGCATACACAGAATTCCATTACTTGTAAACTAAATCTTAGGAGTAACTGGTCAAATTACTTATTTACAACAAAACAAAACATACATTAGACTATCCAACAGTGGGACTCCACACCTATATCAATTTCGTATGCTATGCTGTTAGTGATTGCAATAAATATATGATAGCATCAAAAATTTTAGAAAGGACAGCTACCTCAGATCTCCAAATCTCATTCTTGACCGAGACATTTACTGCCTGGTACTCTTCAGTTACCTGTGAAACAAGTAGATTCACTTTAATGAGGAAGCAAGGACTAATTTATTAAGAAACTGCAACGCTCTTTATTAAGTTAGGTTAACTTCAGTCTCAATGGCACGAGTATATTCTTTAAAGATAGAATAAATGTTTGACTGGACATTTGCAATTTAGTTACCAACCCAGAATTCAAAGTTGAATAACTCATGGCAAGAAGTCAAATGTCGTCTTAACCCCTGCATAACAAAAAGAACACAAGTTTTTAGAATATCTGGCCTAAAATAATCATGCAGCTGTGCTGTTGTGTGAATAAAATATGGATAAGGAACGAATCATTAAGAGTGCTCTCTTGCAAAAGCATGCATCAGCAGATTCCAACAACAATAATGCAGACATTAAAGATGCCCTATAAAGACACAAAGAAAATGGTAGCGTATTACTCACCATGAAACTGGCACAAAGGGCCAAACAAAAGGGGCAGGAGAAATCTTCAGTAACTGTTCAGAGAGCCAAAAAAATGACTATTATAGATGAAAATGCTGACATTAGACCAAGCAAAAAGATTCACTCTGTTCAGACTCCAGAGAACAAAATAAAGCAAAGCCTTCTAATGCAAAAGTCAATGCATAAAAGACTGATAAGTATACGGAAGGAAAACATTCAACAAAAGATTTAATACCAATAGCAAGGATCGATAAGTAACCGAGAAATTATGTCAAATACAGAAAGGTATATCAAAAGAGTACAAGATCATAGCTGGATTGTTTGTGCCGCAATCCATATATGTTGCCTGACCATGATAGCAAATTGAAGTTACACACATAACTGCATCAAAATTTCACCTACAATTAATCTGAGAGACAAAGATTTCTAAACTGGGACCAAAATTAAGACAACTTCAAGAAATCCCAATTGCTCTCTACTATGTTATGAAGTTGGCCAGGTGCACATGTAAAATTCACACCCATTGCTTCCCTGTACAAAAGAGTTTATAGAGGGACTTCTTCCATTCTATATAATCACCATCACTGCGCTTGGATTAGTCACTATATACATTCATTTTGGTCGTCGAAAGCCATGGAATTGTATTGTGTGTTACCTTCTATGTTACTCCAAAAATATTTACACCATATTTATGGGTACTACATGAATTTTGGGGAACAACGTGTATGTTCAGCCCCCAAATGATCCGAGATGGATTGGTGCATGGGATATGGTTCATGATGGATTTGCACAATGCAGACAGCTTGCTTAGTGGTTGCTTGACCTCAAGTGGATGCTTGCTTAGCATTCTTCCCTAGAGCGGTGGAGTTCTCTTGCTTTCTTGGTGGACACCCTTCAGTGTGACCACATGGAGAGGTTCACTGGCTTGGAGAACGCCCTACTTAGGAGGAGGAGCATTGTGCATCTTGAGGAGGCATCAAGCCCTAGATGGCATGGGGTAGCTTGGATTCCTTGATTGAGGCTTGGAGTTGGTTCAAGGACGCATGGGCTACAACAGTGTTCTTGAAGGCCCAGTTGACCCAATGGAGTACATGTTTTAGGAGGAGCAATGAAGTCCATGTGGGCTTGGGATGGAGAGGTGTGGACACACCTTGAGTAGCTACACCATCTTGGAGCTCATATTGTGTACGACATCACCTTCGAGCATGGCATGTGTACCCTTGGAGTGGAGTGCTTCACTTGTGTAGGCCTATATGAGATTATTATAGGTTGCTTGTATGTGCTTAGGCCCACATTATTCGGTTGGCCTCTCTTACCTCTTATATAGATAAAGGAAGGAGAGAGTCCTTCTCATTCATAGGATTGTGTTCATTTTTATTTTACTCTTCTGTAGAGATGTGACCTAGGAGAGGAGCACACTAGTCACCTTCTCTCTCTTGGCTCTTCATTTGTACTCTCTCTCTCTCTCTCTCTCTCTCTCTCTCTCTCTCTCTCTCGGAGTCGTAGGATTTCATGATGTTTGTGGAGCATTTTGAAGTATAGGGTTAGGGTTTATCCCTTGGAGGTTTGAAATTAGGGTTTTTGATAAAAGAATAGGGCATAACTGGTGAAGAAGAAAAAGAGAAGAGGACATCTTGCCTTGGAGTACTTTTTTGAGAGATTCTTGCATGTTGGAGCTACTTGGTTAAGCTAGGGTTTTTTTGTTTTCCCTGGCTAGGGTTTTGGAGAGTTGGTGGATTGTATTAGCCTTGTGATAAGGCTATAGTATTGTTAACCCCCAGTAGTACCTGTGCAACTAGAGAGTTAAGATTGTTGAATTTACCTGTGAAACCCAGCACACGACTAACAATCCAAATAAACTCGTTTTATTGATTATTAGCACAGCTAGGTTATCAACTAACATTTAGCGAAAGCATTATAACAGAAACCAAACACATTTGCACACAAGATTCGAGTAAAACACCCCTGGAAAAACCCTTGCGAGAAAACCAGTTCTGAGTTTGATTTTATTAAGTAAAATCTTGGGCTCCCATCCTGGGATAATGGCCCATCAGAGGATTACAATGTTGCAGCTGATAACCTAGCCCACTTGGTTGCAATCTCCCTAGCTACCTCCTGCACCCTTTCCTCAGCCCTTCCCACTCAGACACAAGTACATGAGAAAGACTCCCTCTTGCTCCTATGCACTCATTGTCTGCCTCCCACTCTCCTTGGATCTGCTTTTATAACTCCTAATGACTAAAACCCTATCTCCAAAGTGATCAACGATCAAGATCTAATCTTGATCTCTTGAGATCAACGGTTGTGACTTAATCTCTTGTTGAGATGACTTAAATCACTTAAGTCACTCAACTTTACAAAAAATCACTTGAAGTCATTACATAAAAGCCACTTTAACAATCTAGAGAGTGTTGCTCGGACACCTTCACATGCCAGGCACCACCAATGCGGAAGTACCTATCCGAGCTACCCCAAAAGCTAACAAAGATCCAGCGAGATTCCATCACATTGATCTCATTTCATATGCATCCAAACATTGCCAGTGATCAGGGCTCCTTCCAAAGCCACTTTCATCAGATTCCAAAAAAATGTTATTTTTGGCAATTTGTTTTTTCCAATATCTGGAGATCCAGGCCTGCGTGTCAAAGATGATTACATATTCTTGATCCTTGTAAAAAAGTGAGTCCAATGAGACTTCTTTTAGATGCATGTGAGATGATCATACTAGTCTATTTTTTATTTTTTGAAGATTAGCTAATGCTAGTCTATTATGTGCAATATGGGTCATTTTATCAAATATTGTGACAAAGGTAATATTATAAGTTAGGTTAGGTGTATTGACGGATGAGTAACTTGAGCAATCGGAGTATGTAATTGTGCAATCTAATGGTGTATTGACGGATGAGACTTGAGTAACTTGAACAACTGGCGTATATAATTGTGGGCAGCCTACCTCAAGCTTACGCAAATGTACTTGCATCATTAATAGATGTGACACTTATTATTCCCTTCTATAATGTTCATCTCATTATGTTATGTATACACCCATTGAGAATGTAAATTTTGTGTTAAGGAGGCATGTCAAAGTATAAGAAAATATGACATACAAAATATGTTTCACTGTAATATCGGTCACTTTATTAAGTAATGTGACCAAGGTAATATTGTAATTTTAGGTAGGGGGTTAGGTGGTTTAACCACCTTAATCAACCTAGGGTGCCATATAATGGTGAATTGAGGGATGAGAAACTTCAGAGACCGGTATACGTAATTTGGGCAAGGTGCCTCGGGTTTCCGTGGATGTACTTGCATCAATAATATGATGGCATTTACTATTCTCTCCAAATATGTTCATGTTATTATCCATTGAAATGTAATTTTTGTGTTAAGGGGAGTGTCAAAGAATAACATGAAAATATAAAATATCTTTGAATGCAATGTGTGTCACCTTATTAAGTAACATGTGAACAAGGTAATATCATAATGTTAGGTTAAGGGTTAGGTGGTTTCCCAATCACTACCTTAACCAACCTAGTGTGCTATATAATGGTGTATTTCCTATAGTCGTACATGGATCATTTATATATGCGACATTTATTATTCTCTCCAATTATGTTCATGTTATTATGTTATATAAAACCCCAATGAAATACTACACCCAAAGTTGTCATATTTCCCACCATAGGGTGGTGAAACAGTTTCCAATGCGGGTTGGAATCACAAATTCGGTGATTTGCATCAAAATCTCCAAAACAATGCTAGATTTGTTGTAAGAAACGGTTCATCTAGAAAATATAAATTAGAAAACAAAGACAAGAAAAATACCTTGCATTTTTCTAGGCAAAGGAGAAGCAGGGCCCACATGGCCTCCCTAACATTTTATAACTTTTCTCCTTTCTACAAAACCACATGAAAACCCTAATTCCTCTTATTTTGCACTTTCATATTTTTTATGACCAGAACTTTGCAGAGCCACTTTCAGAACGACTTGGAGTGGGCATACATGGCAAAATAGCACTACATTCAGCAACTTTGGAGAATGGACTAGAAAGGTAGAAGAAGGAAAAAAAATCAGAAAAAATTCTGAACACAATCCAAAAACTTTCATTTCTTCTATTTCTATTTTATTCTCCTATATTATTCCCTTGGCCTCACGTTTATCGGCACAAATAGGTTCCCTATGGAATTTCTAGTGGTAGAGTGTGGAGGGAGAGGAAATAATAAAGAAAATCAACAAACATATTCCATCGATTATCCTTCCTAGGAGTATGTCATAAAGATAGAAGAGGAGAAAAACTCAAGTGGGAGATGCTTATGGAATTGTAGGAAAGTGCAAAAAAAAGTTTACAGTCACATACAATGCTTAAAGCCCATTTCCTTGTTTGGCATGGGTGGGAGTGAAGAGACAGATAGTAGAGTTGCTCAAGTCATATGTGCATGAGAGATTCCCTTCAATGTAGTTCAGTCTCCATATTGGCAAGACGTGCTTAGAGTGGTAAATGAAGCACTCAATGGTTACAAAGGGCTCAACTTTGAAAAAGTGTGTGCCACCCTTGTACAAAAGGAAAAGTTAATTGTGGAAACAGTATTGGAATTAGTGCATTCCAATTGGGGTTTTAGTGGGGTCTCAAAATTTTAGATGGCCACTGTGATACACCAATAAGCCATCGATATTATGGTCATGCATCCTTCACATGCAAACTTCATGGGAGCAAAAGATGCTTCAAGGGAAAAGAAGAGTGTTGAATGAATAGTTGAATATTTTCAAACATTATTGAGATAGTGGGCCCTTCAAATGTTGTGAGTGTTGAATGAATATTTGAATATTTTCAAACATTATTGAGATAGTGGGCCCTTCAAATGTTGTGCAAATCATTACAGACAATGAATGGTTATGAAAAGCAACAAGTTCGATCACTAAGAGTAGGTATGGCCATATGTTTTTGACCCCAAGCATGGTTCATAGTTTGAATCTTACTTTCAAAGCTATGTTATTGAAGTTGGTGTTGATGCAATAGCATCGGACAGTCACTTCCACATAGGCTTTGTGTCTAGCATGTGGAAGTCGTCCATGTAATCTCTCAGTAAACTTTAGGAAGTTCACTTTATGAGTCGTTAATTAAAGTGAATGGCCTTTTAATTAATTAAGCTAAATGCCTAAGTTATTTGGCATTAGCAACTTAAGTGAGAGTTGATTAATTCATAGTCATTAGATCTAAAGTGAAGGTGAGATTAGATCTCAGCCTTTGATGACTTTGGAGATCTAGGGTTAGTGATCGATTTGGTCAAATCTCAATGCAATAAAAGGCAGCCTAGGTGAGAGGATGAGACACACTGAGAGAAAGTGACGAGATCTCATTTCAGCGGGTGAAGAGAGTTCATCCAAGTGTGGGTGGGCAGGGATGAGGAAAGGTGCAAAGGGGCAGCGAGGGAGATAGCAGCCAGGTGGGCTAGGCTATGGATGCATTGTAATCCTCTTAAGGGCCATTATCCCAGGAAGGGAACCCAAGATTAATAAAAGAAGATTTGGTTTTCCAACAAGGGTTTTTCCACGGGTGTTTACCCAAAATCTTTGTGCAATGTGATTGGTTTATGTTTTTTAATGCTTCCGCTAATGTTTCGTCGATAACCTAGCTGTGCAATTAATAAATAAAGCGATTTTATTTCGAGTTAATTGTCGAGTGCTAGGTTTACAGGAAATTCAACAGTTGCATGAATGAAAAAAATTGTGATGAAGCAAAAGAGATTCAATTTTTTATCACAAACCACCAACATGCACAAACAATGTATAGACAATTGGCCAAGCTCCAACTTCTAAAGGTTGAAGAAACCAAATTTGTATCCCACTATGTCATGATTGAACACTTATGGGCCATGAGAGTTGATTTGCCTACCATGATGGTTAGTCCACGGTAACAAACATAGAAATAGTCCAACATTAGAAACCCAGTGTGCATCATTATTAATGAAGCTTGGTGGGGTCAAATTGAGTTGTTTATTCCCATATTGCAACCGATAGTTGATTTGTTGCAACTTTGTGAAATGGATGTGCCTATCTTGAGATATATTTATGAGTGTACGAACCATATGTTGGGAAGAATTCAACAGGGTCTTGAAGAACGATACCCCCCATAGATAGAACAAATACAACACCCAATTCCAATATTTGGCCTCTGCTTTTAAACCAAAGTGCTATGATGAGGCTTACTTGGCTAAATTTGGGGGTAAAGGGAAGTCTTGAAACAAAGACAGGGAGGTGGTTGATGGATTCAAAGTAGCAATTATTAAGATTTGTACTCATCTAATGGAGCTCTTGAAGATAAAGAACGCATGTACTACATTTATCGCAAGAAGTGGTGAATTTGGAATGTAAATGTACTTGTTGATAGGGGCACTATAAATCCCATTGCATAATGGTCATATTATGGCTTTGAAACCCCAAAATTGTAGACACTTGCATCTAGAGTTCTTTCACAAGTTATCAACTCTTCAGCAACGAAAAGAAATTGGAGCACTTCTGGACTTATCCATTTTATAAAGGGAAACAAAATAGCATCAACAAAGTTAGAAGATCGTGTTTACATTCACCCAAACCTTCACCTTATCCCTCAATCAAAGGATTATTATAGATGCAGGCCCTCAAAGTTGTGCAATATGAATCCTGACGTTGGGGCTTCCTATATCCTTGAATGCTTGATGTATAACCTCTCATTGTGTTCTTCCTCTCGTGATCCTTTTCGTGTTAAAAATGAAGCAAGCTTGCATGGGTCAATTATGCGAGGCTTTGCTACTTATTTGTTGTTGGGTTGCATTGCAGTTAGTTCTTCTAGCCAAGGTGCTAGCAGCTCTTCTTATGATCAATGGAGAGACTGATTAGATGATGTTTCATTGGATGATGTGGTCGATGGAGATTGTGATGAGGATTACTATACTTTGGAGTCTAGTCTCTCAAAGCTTTCCAAATAAGCTTGGTTTTCATAATTTTGGAAATTTTGATGAGCTATTATTTTTCTGAGAATAACTTGTTAGAAGTTAAGAAATAAAGCAGAGCAGAACTGTCTCTTTTCAATTTCAGTTAGTATAACAGCCAAGTCTTAATTTAGAATAGTACAACACTGCTGAACACATAGCAAGGAGACAATAAATTTCTGAGAGTGTAAATCCAACACTCTTTCTAATCTAAAACAGAAGACAAAGTATGTCAGTAACTAGATCTAAACTAAAACTGATATAGATCTTATGTATGCCAAAAACACAAACTGATCTCTATGGATCAGATATCAGATCTAGATGAAAATGGAACAGATCTCTATGGATCAGATATCAGATCTAGATGAAAATGGAACAGATCTCAAGCATATTAAGTTTCAAATTAAATAAAGAATATAGCCAATGAACAGAACAGCAAATCACATACCTTGAAGACTTACCATGAAGGAGATACAGTCACACATAAGAGATGAGATACCAATTGTAATTATGCTCAGACAAACTTCAGGGTCATAAATCCACCATATAGGTTGGATATGTTTCAAGAGAAGAATAGACTTTCTTGCCACCAAGGAATAAGAGCCAAAAGGACACTACACCAAAAACTATGATTAAAACCCTCAAATACACAGAACTTTTCAGCAAACAAGAATCCTTGTGCCAAAGGGTACGGTTGTGATAAATA
>ML776748.1:1402183-1414304 GCA_009831015.1 Picea engelmannii | reverse complement strand
ATCTTTATCTATGTTATCAGATCTCTTAGATCTGTACAAGTTTCATTCCAGCATTGAAGATCAGATCTAATGTTTATTCTAGATCTGTTCTAAACTATTTAGATCTGGGCACACTTGGGTGTTTTTCTCCATTCAAGTAGTGTGGACTTGTTTTATGGATATAAGATCTAGTTAAAAATTAAAAGATACTTCTGTTCTGCTTTACTACCCTAATTCTAACACCTGGAAGTACAGGATTGGACTCATTCTTGAAGAGAATGACCTTGCAAAATTCATAAAAGAAAATGTACCGGAACCCGAAGAAGAAGCAGCCAAAGAGAAGTACAACATAGATATGGTTAGGGCCAAAAGGATCATTGCAGACTCCATTAAAGATCACTTGATCCCTCAAGTGTCTTCTAAGAATACTCCAAAAGAAATGTTTGATGCCCTAACAAGAATGTATGAAGGAAAGAGCATCAACCCGAAGATGAACTTGAGAACCCAACTCAAGAATACAAAGATGCAGAAAGGAGAAACAGTTCATGACTATTTCTCTAGGGTTTCTCAATTCAAGGAACAGTTAGAAGCAATTGGAGACAACCTAGATGAAGATGAACTCATAATGACAGCTCTTAATGGTATCACAAGACCTTGCGATGCTTTCATCCAAACCATCTATGCAAGAAAAGAGAAACTCCACTTTGACAGTCTATGGGAAGAATGTGTTCAAGAAGAAGCAAGAGTAGCCAACCGAGAAGTAGTACTATTAAGGGATGAAGACCAAGCCCTAGCTACTCATGTTAAAGGAGGAAAGAAAAGGTCTCATTTCCAAAAGGAGACCCACCTTCATAAGGAATCTCACTCCCCAAAGAGATTCACCCACTTCCATAAAGAATCTCACCCTCCAAGGAGATTCCAGAAATATCAGAAGGGGCAAAGAAAAGAAAAAGATTTCTCCTCTTATCAATGTTATCATTGTGATAAGATGGGAAACATTGCTAAGAATTGTCCTGCCAAAAGGGAAGAATTCAAGAAGAGAAATAACAAAAGACATCGTTGTGGTGAACCAAGCCGATTCACCAGGTAAATACCCAATGTAGGTAGGAAAACAAGTTATAATCCATAAAGGATAATATATTAAATAATAATGTATATAAATATAAGATGATGAGATACAATAAGAATAAGTGTCTTTTATACCCACGCAGGGGTGCCCTTCCATAAAGAGACGTGACCTTTCATTGGGAAGGTGTATCTTCATTAATTATTCATTAACCATTATAATGTATTTATATTTATTATTATATATTATGTTCATAACATTGCCTTCCCCTTAAAAATGTTTTTTCATCAAAGCATACTTATGGAAGACTTATCTATTTCTCTGGCTTGTAGTATCATCTTCTTATTCTTTATTCCTGAATTAGTGATCATTGAGGACTTGAAACGATAGGATCTTCTAAGCACTGCGTAGAACCGTCGAATTGTAAGGGAGTCTGCCCACCTTAAATCGATCTTCAGCACAATGGGGCTTTTATGGGGTTCTTGTAGACAATTTGATGTATTTTGACTCCCATGATAACTTCTACCTTGAGCATCATTTGTAATGGAGGTAATAATTTTTGACATATTTGTCATTTGATTCTGTGGATACATTGATTGGTTGAAGTATCGATTTTTGTGATTAGGATGTCTATAACGCATCCTTGCAACCTGATCTTTACTTCCTATACTTGTAGCTTCTTCTTGATTAACACTTGGAATTGAGTCTTCTTCATAGCCCTGGCTTGTTTCTACTTTGACATGTGAAGACCTCTTTACATTTAACTGAATCCTTTTGAGTTGTAAGGTTGACTAGGTCTGTATTAATTGTTTTATCCACCATCAGGTTTCTTCCATTTGAAGACTTTTGTAGTTCCATAGGTTCAATCATTGTCTCTTTATCTACCAATGATTCCTTATTGATAAGTTTTCTAACTTGTCCTCTACCGTCTTCTTATCACTCTTTATCTTCTTAATCTAGGTGAGTAAACTTTGATTATGGATTTTTAGGTGACAAATTTTTGCATCTTTGTCTATGACTATTTTGTCACACTCCTTTTGGATCTCAAGTATTGATTGTTGTTTATCCGAAAGTAGTATTTTGTAGATCTGATCAAGATCTTTTGACATAGATATTGAATCTAACTTCACTAAGACGTCATGTAATTTTATTTTTTTCTTCTTGTAGGAAAACATTAAAAACTTTTTCTCAAGGTTTAATATTAAGTTGCCCAGCGTCTCTAACAAAGTTGAGCCAAGGATTATGTCAACCTCTTTTTCATATATAGTTGTAACCTCGAAATTCGATACGAGTTTATAATCTTCAAGTGTCAACAGTAAGTCCTTGATGTCATATTTATTGCCAAAAAAAAACTTTTGTTTCAATTACATTTGTTTTTGGAATTATTAATTGATTCGCCAAATCCATACTTATGTGATCTTTCTTCTTATCTGGGCAAATGTGGATGCTAACTTCTTTTTCTTGAATATTTCCTCTAAATGTTAATAATTTGGTGCATCTAGTTAGATGATTTTTACCAGAAAAATATTTCTTCCTTAAAATCCATTTTTTAATTTGAATTGACCTTATAATTATTATAATATCCCTTTAATAATAATAAGACTTAAGCTTCTAGACTTAATATATATCTTCCTCTAACGTTCCTTTATACTCTTTTAAGAAAATAATCCTTGATAATTCTTCTTTTTATATATAGAGTTCAAAAACTTTGAATATTTTCTTATACTTTGGCAAAAGTAATTTTATGTTCACTTAATCTCTTTTTTTTTCCTTGGTAATTAATGAAAAATAATTTAATATTACCTTCACACTTCCCAAAAGAAATCTTTTAGTTATACTCCTTAAATCACATAATTTGTGAACTTTTAAAACAACATTTTTTTTAATTAAAACTTTTGATTTTTTTATTATATATCCTCCTTTTATATTTTTCACCATATATGCTTCACTTCTTAAAATTAATATAACATAGAAGTTAATTAATTTTTTCCCTTTCTGTTTTGTTTTAACAAAGGTCACGATTTTTTGTTAAACGATGGCAATTTACCCTTTTACTTTTATCGTAATTGTATGGATTGGTATAATGAACAAGTAGAGTTACTCCACTTAAAATCGTACGAAAAATGTTGTATAGAATAACGTGTGGTTGCACGGTTGTAAATAGTGGATATTAATGTATGCATTGGCTAGTAATAATATTTTGTTTTTATTCTTTTATTTTTCTTTATAATAAGAAAAAAGATATTCTTTTCTTTTTCCTTGTATATAGTTTTCGTTTCCATAAAGAAAAAAGAAAAAAAAAATACACACACACACACATATATATATATATGATAAAAATAAATAAAGAATATATATATATATATATATATATATATATATATATATATATATATATTTATTTATTTATTTATTTATTTTTATCATATATATATGTGTGTGTGTGTGTGTGTGTGTGTGTGTATTTTTTATTTTTTTTATTTTTCTTTTTCTTTTTTTTTTTATGGAAACGAAAACTTGTTCAAAAAAATCTTGTACGTGAATTTCCACGATAGAGATATTTAATTATTGTGTTGAAATAAGAGAGCTTGAATTTACCGAAAATTTTGTGGTAGTTTAAACCATTCTTTTACACTTTCATTTTTTTAATATTCTTGTCAATGCAAGGTGGAAGGAATCTCTTTACTTATTTTTTTAATTTTTCGGTAATAGTTTATTTTTCTTCAATATTGTATTCTGCAGCGGAAATTTTAGACTTCAAATGGCCAAGGGCCAATTATCGTCAAGGATCAAAAAATTTAAAGAAACTCTATTTGTGGCCAAAAGCCGGATCGAGACGAACCTCTGATACCACTGTGGTGAACCAAGCCGGTTCACTAGGTAAATACCCAATGTAGGTAGGAAAACAGGTTATAATCCATAAAGGATAATATATTAAATAATAATGTATATGAATATGAGATGATGAGATACAATAAGAATAATGGCCTTATATACCCACGCAGGGGTGCCCTTCCATGAAGAAACGTGACCTTTCATTGGGAAGGTGTCTCTTCATTAATTATTCATTAACTATTATAATGTATTTATATTTATTATTATATATTATGTTCATAACAATCATGCCCATGCAGTTGAAGACGATGAGCCACCCAAGAAGTTGACTAAAGAAGAAATTGAAGATTATGTTTTGTGATACATGGAAAGGATACTTGGCTCTTAAGCACTTGACAGGAATTCCGATAAGAATGAATGATCTACAAGGAGGTTTGTACTTGTCCACTCAGATGTATGAGATTATTTTGCCATCAACCTCTCTAAGAGGGTATGTATACTATGTGTCATTTATTGATGATTATTCTCGCAAGACTTGGGTTTATTTCTTGAAATCAAAAGATGAAGTACTCGGAAAGTTCAAGGAATTCAAAGCCTTGGTAGAAAATCACTCCGAAAGAAAAATCAAGATACTCAAGTTAGATAATGGAGGAGAATAAACCTCAAATGAATTTGGAAGCTTTTGCAGAGATGTCGGGATTAAGAGTGAGCTCACTACTCCCTATAATCCTCAACAAAATGGTGTAGTAGAAAGAAAGAATAGAACAATAATGGAAGCAGTGAAGACTATGATCCATGATCAACATCTCCCAATGCACTTATGGGTTGAAGCAGCAAGAACAACAGTCTATGTCCAAAACAGATTATCCCATAGTGCACTTGGATTCAAAACCCCCGAAGAAATATTCTCCAGAAAGAAGCCAAAAATAAGCCATCACAAAATATTTAGCAACCCAGTGTTTGAACACATTCCGAAAGAAAGGAGAACTAAGTTTGACCCTTCAGGAAAGAAGGGAATATTTATTGGATACTGTGAGGTCTCTAATGCCTTCAGAATTTACATCCCAGGTTACCATCATATTGAGATCAGTAGAGATGTAATCTTTGATAAAGATGCAGCACTCAAGAGATCAAGAAAATGCCAACTTGAAGAAGTATATGAAGAAGAACCTATAGCTCCCAGAGTTGCAGAACCTGTGAAGGAAGTTACAGTTACCCCTGATGATGAGATTTCAGAAGATCATGATATGATAGAATCTCAAGAACCTCGCCAGATTACGATCTCTCACAAGAGAAAGCCAACTTGGGAAAGGGAACTTATTCAAGATGGAGAGAAGTATGGTGCCTCAGAAGGAACCATGAGACAAAGCAAGAAACCTAAGCCATTCTCCAGTTATATGGCCTTGATGTGTGATCTCATAGAGAAGGAGCCTACTTGCTTTGAAGAAGCCATTCAGAAGAAAGAATGGGTGGATGCCATGACAGAAGAATACTAGTCCATTATAAATAATGATGTATGGGAAATAGTTCCCCGACCAAAGAACAAAGATGTTGTATCTTCCAAATGGATATACAAGATAAAACATGCTGCAAACGAAAGTATTGAAAAACATAAAGCAAGATTTGTAGCTCATGGATTTTCTCAAAAGGAAGGCATTGATTATGAAGAGATGTTTGCTCTTGTAGCTAGATACACTTCTATCAAAACAATCATAGCTCTTGCAGCCAAGATGAAGTAGAAGTTACACCAGATGGATGTGAAAACAGCTTTCTTGAATGATGTTATTGAAGAAGAAGTGTATATAGAAAACCACAAGGGTTTGAAGTTGAAGACAGAAAGACTCATGTTTGCAAGTTGAAGAAAGCTCTGTACGGATTAAAGCAAGCTCGTAGAGCTTGGTATGGCAGAATTGATAGTTTCCTGACGAGCTTGGGATTTACCAAGAGTAAAGTTGATTCTAACCTTCACTTCAAGGTTATGAATGATGAGCCAGTTATATTGTTGTTGTATGTAGATGACTTATTCTTAACTGGAGAAGAAAAGCTCATCACAAATTGTAAGAAGAAGCTCGCTACAGAGTTTGAGATGAAAGACCTAGACCTAATGCATTATTTCTTAGGTCTTGAAGTTTGGCAGAGCCCAGAAAAGATCTTCCTTAACCAAGGGAAGTATACAATAGAAACACTGAAGAGGTTTGAAATCTTGGAATGTAAAGCCATGAACACACCCATGAAAACAAAGTTGAAACTCCTGGTAGATACTTCGTCAGAATTGGTTGATGCTACTTTGTACAGACAGATTATTGGTTCGTTGATGTATCTGACGAATACCAGGCCAAATATATGTTTTGTTGTGAACACCTTGAGTCAGTATCTGGTAGAGCCTATACGTGTTCACCTTGTAGATGCAAAACATGTGATGAGATACCTTAAGAGTACATTGGAATATGGTCTCTGTTATACTGGAGATCATAACTTTAGACTGTATGGATATACTGATTCAGATTGGGCTGGAAGTGTTTCTTATAGAAAGAGCACTTCAGGATGTTGTTTCAGTCTGGGGTCAGCCATGACTTCATGGCAGAGTAGGAAGCAATCCAAAGCAATCAAGTATTGCTCTCAGCACGGCAGAAACGGAATACATTGCAGCATGTTTCGCCAGTTGTGAAGCCATATGGCTTCGGAAGTTGTGGACAGGTCTATTCGATCTGGAGATGGAAACCACCTTGATTCTATGTGATAACTAGAGTTGCATAAAGATGACGGAGAACCCTGTGTTCCATGATAAGTCGAAGCGCATAGAGATCTGGTATCACTACATTTGTGATATGGTGCAGAGGGGAGCTCTAAAGCTCCAATATGTTGGCACAGATGAGCGGGTTGCAGATGTGATGACCAAGCCTCTGTCTCGTGTGAAGTTTGAGCACTTCCGAGACAAGCTTGGTGTTTTCTGAAAGGACCTCCTTCGAAAGGGGGAGTGATGTTGATGATACTATAATATCCTGACCAACAGCAGGTAGCTCTGTTAGGATTTTTATATCCTAGGGGATTGATCATCCCCGGGCAGATCTCGAAGGTCCGGTAAGGATGGTCTTTCAGAGTACCTGTGCATGTATATGCCAGCTATGGTCAGTAGTGGTAGCTCCGTTAGGATTTTATATCCTAGGGAATCTTATGATTCCTAGGCAGATCCTGAAGGTCCGGTAAGGACGATCTGTCAGAGTACCACGTGGTAGCTCCGTTAGGATTTTATATCCTAGGGAATCTTTTGATTCATGGGCAGATCCCGAAGGTCCGGTAAGGACGATATGTCCGAGTACCACAAAATGTTGTTGTTGCACCTGCCTCATTCTGTTGCCATATGATGTTGATGTTGTTATCTCAGTCTCGTGTTGATGATGTTATTGCTCCAGCCTCGTGCTGTTGTTGTTGATGATGTTGTATCAGCTTCGTGTTGTGTATGATGTTGTATCAGCCTTTTGATGTTGATGATGATGTTGTATTTGTTTTTTACTAATTGATGTTGATGCAAATGATGATGATGATGCTACTCCAACTCCATGCTGTGAACGATGATGTTATTGATGATGAGAAAAACTTTCGATGATTTATAGATATGTCAGTCAGTGTTCCAGATGTTGATGATGATGCTACCCTCTCTCTCTCTCCTGATGATGTTGTATTGGGTTATGTCAGTAGAATACCCTTCTTGTTAAGGGGGGTGTTGAAATATTGTAACTGCGAAGAATATTCTAATTATAATTGAGTTATTATCTTATAGATCAAATCCTCTTTTGTGGATTGATCATGTCGGGTCATGTTTAAGACCAAATCCCTTTTTGTGGATTGGTCAAACCATAGCTATATGGTGTTATTTGTAAAGTCAGCCCCTAGGGCTTATTAAGGTGGTTTTAACCACTAGTTGAAGAAGTCGACCCAGCTAAGTGAAGAGACATAACCCTAGCGCCTCATAGCTAGTATAAATAAGTGAGGATGGTGCCTCATTCTCTCACTCACTCAAGTCACTCATCTAATGCGCAAGTTTTGAAGGAAGTTGCAGTTAGAAGAAGGAGAAGAGAGAGGCGCATGCTTAGTGTTGGATTATCTTGGTGGTTTGGTCTATTAGTCTTGGCATTGTATTGGCAATCTATATTAAGGAAGTTTTTGCTTGGTTTTCTCCCCCATGAGAGTTTCCCAGGATAAAATGTTGTGTACCTTGTGATTGTGTTTCTTTTAGTGATCCTATTTATGCTATTATTGTTGAAAAGCACTAAAACTTAACATAGGTGAGAGGGGGTAACACTTTCAAATCCTCAATTCACTTGTCTTTGCTTCTCTCTCCAATAGAAACATGAACTTTTTTAGCTGTTTCCAAGACTTAAAGGCTCAAAGGCTCTAATACCATGTTAAACTTTTACGCATACAAGAAAGACGAAGACACGATTAAAAATGGACTCATGTAAAATATATGTTTTTATTACAACAAACTCAAATGACGCGATAGGAATAATCTTTACTTACCATCCCACAAGGGCATTCATTCAGTCTTCGACACAAATAACCTAAATCTCTACAATCCATTCATGTTGGATGGTCATAAAGATGAGTTAGTTGCACTTGGTTATCTTTACTTACCATCCCACAAGGGAATTCATTCAATCTTCGACACAAATCACCTAAATATCCACGATCCATTCATGTTGGATGGTGATGAAGATGAGTTAGTTGCACTTGTTTCCTATTACCAACTATATTACATGAGGATTGCACATGTGATTTTGATCACATGATTCAAATTTTTGCAGGATGGTATGATGATTCTAGCCTTTCGAAGGTTGGAATATTGGTAGAAGTTGCTTCAGTCGTGCATCATGGAGATCACCTAGTCATGTTCTAGTCACTTCCTTCACTTTGTGTTGCACAGTTAGTTCATGTCTTAGTTGTGAATGTCCTCTAGCATGGTGGTGTACATTGAATATTTTCCAGGTCCTAACAGGCTGCCAACTAGGGTTGTCTTTGACCTCAAGTTGGCTCAAAGTTTCAACTGTCAAACAAGGGTTTGATGTTGTTTTATAACAGCAAATTGTTCAGTAACTTCTTTGTTGTTCTTTTACGGTTACATAGGCCATTAAGGTGCTCTAGCATGTAGTTTTGTCACAAGATGTTAGCACATGCATACCATAAGCTATATAACACACCTAGAGATCTTTTAGAGTTGAAATAATGTTGTTCTACACACTAGCATACATGAAAATGAACACAGGTGTTTTTGGTCAACATGACCCTGGATAAAAAACCCTCGAGGAAAACCAGTTTGGAATATGAGTGTATATATGTGGAGAAAAGAAGGTGGAATACAACAATTACAATAAATAGATGAACCTAATACAAGAACAGCTTGAACCAAGCTGAAACACAAGCCCAAATGGTAGAGATGCGCCCTAGGATGGTACGCCCTCCTCACAAGTTGCCAAAACCACTGAACTAAAGCTCTCTGCCAACTGGAAGCTATGATGGAGAAACCCTCCCACAGTACTCAGAATCTATGTTGTAGCTCTCCACTGAAACTGTCCTCAAAGCAAACTGAGCTCTGCAAGTCCTCCCTGCTAGTTGTGCACCCTCCTCCTCAAGTACGCCCCCCTCCTATCAAGAACTAGCTCCACAAATAAATGAAGGACTAATCTTGTTGGCTACCACCATGAATGTAGGCACCCAAGCTTTCCTCACTCAATGCATCCAACCTCATCCTCATGCTCTTCTCCCAACTCTCTTGGTGAACATAACAAAGAATAATAAGCCTCTCCTTTGCCCTTGCGCCCTCCTTAAGGAAGCATAAGGAAACTTAAAGTATGTGTGGATGAGATCATCTCATCTCATCCCTAATCAATGGTTGAGATCATCACAAAAGAATCTCAATTCAAAACCCACTTTACTTAAGTTTCCATAGTTTCCATTTAGGTCCCTCAATTCACCCACAAAGTGAATTAATTGTCATTTTAGGCTAAAATGACCAAATTTCACTTTTGACTTAAATCTCCTAAGTCAAAGTGAAATTAGACATAAAGTACATGCTACAAGGTACAAAGTACTTCCCACATGTGTTTAGAAGCTCACAAACACAAGGGGGCCACTTTCCAAGGTACCCAAATCTCAACACTCCCTCTTACCGAGGAAAGTGCCCTTCACCACCAATCTCATCCCTGCAGTGGATATGGTTGCCTACTGGCAAATACTCAATGAGTATGGTTGTACCCTGATCAATGAAAGTAGTCTGACACGAATCTGTTCAATCTGCTTGATCCATAGATGGAAGTGTCTCTCCACCTATCCAAGATCATCTAGATCTTGGTATCAGACCAAAGATCTCCACCTTGGTCTCCCACCAAGGATTTCTACCTCCTGGCATCTCGCAAATGGTCACTACTCTTGGCATCTCACCAAGAGTCACTCTCTTGGCATCTCACCAAGAGTCTCCCCCTCTTGGTATCTCACCAAGAGCACCTGGATCTCGAAAACTCACCAAGATCATCAACTTGGCCTCTCGCCAAGTTGCTTCTACCTGAAGTGGATCCAGAACCCGATCTGCCTGTCTCTGTAGCCAAGTGAGGCTCAAGACTCCGTGGTGCCCTACCGCTCCTCCTCATCAATCTCTGATGCTCTAAAGCCCCCGCACCAACCCTCTGTCTCAACAACTCTGAAACTGAAGTTGTCCTGGGTGGACCAGTCACCCTTGATGATGGTGTCCATGAAAACTGAGTCTGAGCTCCCTATGAATCACTACTATGAGTCAGTAGGTCCTCCTCAACTCTGTCTCCCCACCTAATGTTGGATGGTGTAACAACAGACAAAGTAGTCGTGAATGCACACTCTCTCGCAAACTATTCATCGAACTCAAGCTCCTTCGTTGCCGCTACTGAAACATCCTGCAGCTTCTTCTTCTTCTTGGGACATTGTCCTGCATAGTGACCCATCTCCATACAAGTAAAGCATCTCACTGAGCTCATATCTCTCTGACCATTGTTGCTCTCTCCTCCCTATGGTGGGGAACCAAACTTGGGACCCTACCGACCTCCCCGACCGGCATTCTTCTTTCCCTTTGTCCAAAGAGGAAGATCTTCATCACCCTGCACTGTCTGCTGCTATCCAGAAGCCTTTGATACAAGTCTAGTCTCCTCCTAAACGAAATCATCCCACATCCTCTCCCAAGTGGGCATGACCTCCCTGGCAACAATGCCACGAACAAATGGACCCCATGGTTTCGTAAAGTTATTTAAGGTTGTCCTCACCACAGAATCTGGGTCCACCACCTCTCCAACGGCTCCAATCTCGTCACTATCTGGGTGTATCGGCCAAGGAGAGAAGTAACCGACTCATCCTGGTGAACATTTTCCACGTCCTATCAAGCTGCCAACTAGGTATGTCTTTGACTACAGATTGGCTCTAAGTTTCAACTGTTATGAAAAGGTTTTGTTGTTGTTTTAGGACAGCCAACAGTCCAGGAACTTCTTGCTGATTTGTTACGGTTGTACTTGCAATTTTAGGTGCTCTAGCATGTAGTTTTAGTAACCAGAAGTTAGCACATGCATACTAAAATAAATACAACACACCTAGAGATCTTTACAGCTGAAAATAAGCAGATCTAAAAAACTAATACACATTGTTATCCATCAAAGTTGCACAAAGATGGACTTCCAGCGAGCCGCCAAAGTTTGAACATCATTTGTTCAAAATTCAAAGTTCAGAAGTTCAGCCGGTCATAAAGACCACCTTGTTACTTTACATCTTCCATAAAAAATTGTAATAAGAGGTGTTTGCATGATGAACTTGTAAAAGGTCTTAGCCACCCTAAGTCCTAAGCGTGAGTTATACTCTGGAGTGTTTTTTTTCACTTACTAATTATATTTTGCCGCTTTCAGGCGATTTATAATTTATGAGTTTTTTCACTCAATCCTCCAGAGCTGGAATATATGCTCATGGTTAGGCTTGAGCATGGATCTCAGCCTAGTGTTTGATGTATATTACCATGCTAAACATCCTCCTAGAGTCTTATGGAAATGTACTAAGTTCCCCCTAGGATTTTTTTAATTTTTTCAGTTAATTAAAAAATTGCCAGAATTCGGCAATTTTTAATTAAAAAATAAAGACACATTAAAAAAGTGGTATTTGGGCACCAAATAGGCCATGGAGATGCTGATTTTTTGACCTAGAGCACCCATGTTACCTAATTACCCACTTACTTGA
>ML776748.1:1373784-1390927 GCA_009831015.1 Picea engelmannii | reverse complement strand
GGTCTCAATTTTCACACTCAGCAAAGCCACAGGCTTCATTTCATAATTGGTTATATATTTAATGTAAATGAAACTTGCACCTAACAATTGTTTTCTCAGTATCCTTTTGATGCAAGTACATGTTCATTTGATTATATATATATCGTGGTGAATGTTTGTTTCATGTTTTATTCAGTTTATGGTTGATGGTTTGAAAGAATAATAAACTCGTAGATTTCAATTTTTTGTACTTAGCTTAAAATCCTTAGTATATTTGTTAGGGACTACCCCCCTTGGCTTCGCTAGGAGTTGGCCTAGACGGAGGAGTTGAGGATTAGGTGACAGCACCTTAACTCTCACTTGCCCCCAAGGACACACCGAGTGGATTGAAGATTTCTTCCACGTCTCCCAGGTGTGTATAAGGCGGCAACACACATCATTTTGTACACAGGTATTTTTGGTCAACATGACCTTGGATAAAACCCCCCCGAGGAAAACTAGATTGGGATATATGTCTATATATGAGGAAAAGAGATGGTGGAATACAACAAGTACAAAATATAGATGAACCTGATACAATAGCAGCTTGATCCAAGCTGAAATACAAGTCCAAATGAACCAGGTGCGACCTATGAAGGTGCGCCCCTCATAAATGCTCTCAAAACCACCAAAATTGTTGCAGATGCAAACTGTGAGCTCAAAATGGAAAACCCCTCCACAGTAATCAAGCTCTGATGTGTGGCCTCCCTCTGAAACTGATCCCACTGCAATCTAACAGGTGTAAGACCTCCCCACTGCTGATGCGCCCTCCTCAACAAATGCACCCTCCACAACAATGAAAGATCCTCAGTAAATAAACTAGGCTCCAAGCTAGATGCCTCCCCCGATGAAAGTATGCGCCCAAGCTAGCCTCACTTCATGCAACAAACCTCATGCCAAAGCTCCCTCTCAATCTCTCCAAGTGAGCAAATGAAGTTATGAGCTCTCCATTGCCTTTTGCGCCCCTCTTGAACCTCCATAAGGAATACTAAGTATTGGATGGTTGAGATCATTCCATCTCCCATCTAATCAAGGTCGAGATCTCTTCAAAAGAATCTCACTCAATAACCCACTTTGGGTTAAGTTCCCTAAGTTCACTTTATGTCTCTAATTCACCCACAAAGTGAATTAATAGTCATTCTAGGCATAAATGACAAAATTTCACTTTTGACTTAAATCTCCTAAGTCAAAGTGAAATTAGACACAAAGTACATAGTACTTCCAACATGTGTTTAGCATAGCAGAAACACATGGGGAACACCTCCCAAGGTACATAATCTCAACACCTAGAGCATGTGAATGCCCCTGAGTCGATCATGAAGAACCATCTTCCAGTTCTCGTTAGAGCTCTCATAAAGCTTGCAAAGAGATGCCCACATCTCAAATGCATAGGTTTTCCCAGTCAAGTGGGGAATGATGTGATCCCTCACTGCATCACACATCGTCCTCTTTGCCTTGTTGTTCCTCTTCCTGAACTCTGCTAACAAGACAGGAGAAGTAGCAGGAGGAATAGGAACAATCGCCTCAACAATATCCCATAGTTCGAGTTCCTCTAATACAAAGACGATCATGGCCTTCCAAGGCGACAAGTTGCTTTCTCCAGCTAGCCTATCCTCCACACGCATCTGAGATGTTGACATCACTGCCCTCTACACTCAAACTGATGTTGCAACTGTAAAGGAACGTTGCCTCACTCCTGTCAACACAGGTGTGAAAAGAGGCAAACGAACACCGACCTCACTCCTAGCAATATAGGTGTGAAAAGAGGTCGTGAAAAAACAGCGTCACTCCTACCACGTAGGTGTGAAAAGAGACTGATGAAATGTCCACCGACTGCTCTACAACTCTCCACAAAAATTCTGCCAACAAACTACCACTAAACTCTGTCAATGGCTGTCCAAAAAATCTACCCAAAAGATGTCTAAAACAGTACACCAAGATGCTGTCCAAAACTCAGCAAAAATCAGCCACCAAACTCTAATACCATGAAGATTTTCCAGGTCCTAACAGGCAGCCAACTAGGTTTGTCTTTGACCATAAGTTGGCTCTAAGTTTCAACTGTCAAACAAGCGTTTGTTGTTGTTTTATAACAGCAAATTGTTCAGTAACTTATTTACTGTTCTGTTACGGTTACATAGGCCATTAAGGTTGAGATCATCTCAAAAGAATCTCAACTCAAAACCCACTTTACTTAAGTTTCCATAGTTTCACTTTATGTCCCTCAATCCACCCACAAAGTGAATTAATTGTCATTTTAGGCTAAAATGACCAAATTTCACTTTTGACTTAAATCTCCTAAGTCAAAGTGAAATTAGACATAAGTACATGGTACAAGGTACAATGTACTTCCCACATGTGTTTAGAAGCTCACAAACACAAGGGGACCACTTTCCAAGGTACCCAAATCTCAACACTCCCTCTTATCGAGGAAAGTGCCCTTCACCACCACTTTCCAACGTACCCAAATCTCAACATACTTGCCTAGTGTTTTCCTAGTTTCATTCATGTTCCATTACATTTCTATAATTTCACCTAGGTAACTTGTTTGTCATAACATATCTTCACTTTGTACCTAGGTGGAATCCACTTCACACATACATTTTCACAACATTCCATCTCCTAGAAGGCACATGATGTATTTTTCTTATAATTCCCTAAGTTTTGTTTCATAATAACCCTTCATTTGTTATATTTCCACTTTTTTCGGTGTGGACATGTTATATTTCTCTTAACCCATCACCCAACAGTTAATTCCAAATAAACTAATTATTGAATGAAAGCACAGTTGAATTATTAACAAAACATTACAACAGAAGCATAAATAAGAAACCAAACACAATGTACACACGTAATTTATGGGTAAAATACCCCGGGAAAACCTTAAGGGAAAACTAGTACCTTGTTGATTTTATTAGATAAAATCCGGAGGTCTCGCCTTGGGATAATGGCCCACCTGAGGAATAATACAATACAACAAAATAGCCTAGCCTATCACACCTGGTTGTTACTCCTTTGTTGCCCCTTTGCTCCATTCCTCGGACCCTACCCCTGGACACTTAGATGAAAGTCCTTCTTCACCCAATCAATGAGATCTCAGTAACTCATTTTGTGTGTGTCTACTCCTCTCACTTAGGCTGCCTTTTATAATCTTGAGTTTACCCAAAATCTAAAACCCTAGATCTCCAAAGTGATCAAAGGTTGATATTAGATCTCACCTTCACTTTATGATCTAACGGCTAGGATTTAATTTAACTCACTAATGCCAAATACTTAGGCATTTGACTTAAATTAAACTCCATTAATTACAAAAGTACATTCACTTTAATAATGACGTTATTAAAGTGAATCTCATAATTCCTAAAAGGCATTAAGAACGACTTCCACATGTTAGACACGAAACTAACGTGGAAGTACTTGTCTGATGCTACATACATCAACACTCCCTCTTGGCGAGGAAGGAAATTCTCGAAGAGCCACCTGGAATTGGTTCTTCCTCCGACCCTAGCACAATGTCGCACACATCATCTTGCTCATTGGCATCCCTCCAACCATGTTGGTCAACTGCTCCCTAAATACTTGAAGTCACAGAATTGATGACCCTACATATCAATGCATCGAAGTTTGGAAACTTCATCAAAGGCCTGCTCTCCCTCAATGTGCTCCTAGGAGCCTCCTGCTCCTGAGCATCCATCAATGTCATCTCGTAGCAACTAGGTCTCCTGACAGCACTGGAAGGGGCTAACTCCCTCTTCCCATATGAAGGTTGACTCCCCACACTGGAAGTCAAGCTTTGTTCATCCTTCGACTGCTCACCCTTCGGAGCCTCCTACTCCTTGTCTTGTCACTAAGATCGATCCATGATCCAAGATCCCCTTGGATCCTCTGTCATGTCCCCATTTATGGACATCATTACATTACAATGTGTTATGCCTACCAAAGTAGCCAAATGGGGGTGACAACGAGTTCAGGAGATATTGAGGGGTTTTATTGGGCCCGACTTGTATCGTTCATCATATTTCATCATCAGGATCCATTCCGCACAGCTTGGCTTTGGTTTCATTGCATTTCAATGATTTGCGTAATTTTGAGTTATTATGGAGCATATTTTAATTAAATTCACTAAGGAGGTCATTTTGGGCATAATACTTGGAGAAACCTCTTAGTGTAATAGCTCATCGGAATCGGAAGGAAGAGCATGATGAGAAGTGACTTTCAGTGGCTGGAGAAGCCATAAGGACGGATAAATCACTTTTTAGAGGTAAAATGGTTAATTAATTGATAAAGTGATTTAATTAAGGAATAATAAAATAAAGTAAAAGTCACTTGGAGAGAAAAGGTGAACGGGGGAGATAAAAGAGAGATAGGGACCTCTATTCTCTCATTATGTTGATTATCATTTTGATGTCTGGCTTCTTGCTAGAGAGCCCATGCACTTGGGGGTTTTGAAGGTTGTGACTGAACAAACCCTAGAGATCAATTCAGTGGTGAAAGATCCCACCCAACCTGATCCAAGCTTGGTCACGGAGGTGAAAGATTCCTCCCTCACCATTCTATCTTAGTCACAGGTGGATTCTACAGGTTCAGAGAAAGGTCGTACGCATTAGTGGGGGTTTCCAACAGGAGGGGTGCATCGCTTGAGGAAGGGAGATTCGTTTTGCTTTGAGGAAGTCAGATCTACTGTAAAACTTGTTCCAGAAGTCATCTCTATCACTATAGCGCCCTTTTGCAATAATTGTTGAAGAATTTCTCTTGCAGATTTATTTATTGTGGTCTTGGGTGAATATTTGAAGAGGGGTGCAACTCTCATTGAGGAGGCATTGAGTTGGGAGGTTGTATTTGAGGGATTGACCCCGATTTTGCTTTATATGTCATCTCCAGGTCTCGATCTACATTGTGGTAGTAGCTTCATGGTATTTGGAGGTAATCTACTAGGGGGGTGATATCTTGGTTTGCTACAGCCAGTGAGGGCGCATTCTTGCTAGAGAAGACATCACCAGCAGCCAAAGTAAAGGTTGGATCTTCTAGATCTCTTGTATTCAGCTTGGAGGACTCTTGAGAGTTCATATCTCCATCATTCTACTGTATTTTGGAGGCACTACCAGCTACACACTTCATTCTTCTACATGTATTCCAAATCTGCCCCATTTTGTATGAGGTTAGCTATATTTTGATAAATAAAATTAAATCCGAGTTTGTGGCCATTTCTTGTGCTCTATCTATGGTCTTTATTATTGTTATTTGCCATCTCTATCACCAACAATTTCTGCATGCAATAAACCATGATCAAACTCAATAATAAGACAAACATGCCAATTGTTTGACGAAATGTTTCAATGCGATCTGTTGTCATAATCAATGTTACCATAACCGGACCGGTCAACCAAAAAAACCGAAACCGGAAAAAAACTGGATCAAAAAAACGGTCACTAAAAATACATAAAATATTCAAATTTTGAAAAAAAATTCATATTCATGTGCATCCATGTGAATCCTAACCATTATACACAATTTTGCAAAGTTTCTCATATATATATAACAAGTAACAGTGTATAAAACCAAAATAGCACTAAGAGTAAGTGCACTCCATAGTCATATGAATATCTGAATCAAAATACATCATCAAAAATGCTCTAAATGGCCTATAAAGTCCAAAAACAACTCTAGAGTCTAGGCTAGAGAATAAAGAGTCGAGACTACACAATCTAATAATCTGAATCTGCAAACTGAAACTCAGACTCAGACTCAGGCTCAGAGTCATCATCTACATCCTCAACATGAGTAGACTCAACAGGGTATTCCGAGCCTGGCTTGATTCCCCTGGTCCAGAAGACAAAGAGACAGTTGCAACATTAGTGCACACATTCTCTTGATTTGCAAAAAAAGTTTGTGCACACATCAGTGCCCCTTTTTTATTTTTATTTTTAAATTTGCAAATCTCCTTACTTTTTCGTATTGTACGGAACCGACCGGTTTGAGAAAAAAAATTGGTTCCGTACAGAACCAGTCAGGGGCGGTTTGAATGGCCGGTTTTTCCTGTGACCCGGTCGGACCAGTCGGTTTTACCGGTTCTGGTAACATTGGTCATATTTATAACAGCAAGCTAAATAAGCAAACAGTAGATATATTGGGAGCTATAAGAAGGTTACAATCAATCTCCTTGGTCACCAAAACACATCAATAACCCATCTTGAAGTTGCGACACCTCAACTAAACCATTTGGCTAAGGAAATAGGTCCTATCGTCAAAGTGTTTGACTAAAGTTCTCAACCACATAAGTCTGATTTTTATATCAAGTCTGGTTGGGAACATTACATCCTCTTACAGGTTAGACTTGCAACCTGTATACCTTGCCCTCACTGACACCAATGTTGATTGTTATGTCAGGCCTAACTCCCTTCGAATGCATGAATACTTGTCCTTTCTGGAACAAGATTGAATAACCTTTGTCCTCCAAAGCTGAGACTAAGAGCAAATTCGTCCTCAACTCTAGGACATACAACACATCTACCACCTCCAGAAACCCTCTTGACTCTAGTTGGAACTTGATTGTCCCAGCTCCCTCTACACCACACTTGGCATGAGTGCCAAGCTCCACATGCAAATCTGAGTCTGTCTCTAACCAACTAGTGAACAACTCATGTGTCCCAGTCATGTGACAAGAAGCCCCACTATCCACGAACCAGGCACTACCGAAATTTGTCCCAGAAAGACAAGAGACTAACGAGAACTCCTCGAACTTTTCAGCAAACTCCTTGACTTAAGCTTCTATGGATGTTGCTACCTATTGAGACTAACTCTTCCCTTTCTTCTTGTTCAAACAGTGTGAAGCATAGTGGCAACTCTTGTGGCATGCAAAGCATTTCACTTTGACCAAATCCTTCTTCTTTCTCGCCTGTGGAGCTGACTCTCCACTTGTATTCCCCCCGCTCCTTCTTGCCTAACTAGCAAGGGCTAGATTCTCATCATCACCAACCTGTTGGCCTACTAGAGATTCCTCCTGAATCTCCTCCTGAATGAAATCATCCCTGAACCTGTCAAAATCAGGAAGCTTCTCCCATGCAACGATGCCCTTGATGAATGGGGCTTATGGCTTAGAAAAACCATTCAAGGTCGTCCTCACCAACTCCTCATCTAACACGACTTCCCCAACCATTGCCAACTGACCACGTACCTAAGTGATCTTGGTGAGATAACTAGTCATTGTATCTAACCTCGTCATCTTGGTGTCTCTGAGCTTCTCCCTCAACACCATATTCCTATTTGTATTTTTTCTCTGAAAGAGATTCATCTGAGATACAAACATATCCCTAGTTGACTTCTTCTCAAATATGTGAAGGATCAAATGATCCTTCACCACATCTAAAATGATCCTCCTGGCTTTCATGTCCTTCAACTCATGGGCGATCAGGTCCTTCGGATTCGTCAATGGGGTCACCTTGTTGTTAGTAAACTCCCACAATCTGTTCTCCATGAGAACCAATGTGCCCCTCGCCTTCCAAGGCACGAAGTTCGATGCACCATCTAGCATGTCTTCAAATCTTAACCCAACAGCAACCATCTCCAAATCAGAGAAAAAAATACACAACAACACAATCTGCTAAAAATATGTGTCGAGTCCTTCAGGCACAAAAACCAAAGAATTTTTCTGGCTACCCGAATCCCTGCCCGAGACCCGCTGCCCGGACCCCTGCCTGAAGTTGCTTGGGTACTTCTCTAGGCTGCCCAACAGCTTCTCTGGGTCTGCCCAAGGCTGCCTGACCCTGTTGGCGGTTCTGCTGAGCTGGTTGTCTGTTGGTTTCCCTACTGGCAGCCTGGTTGGTTGGTTGTGCTAGTGGCTTGCGGCCTTGTTGTCCTTGTCGACGGTTACTGGTTTAGCCAGCGTTCCTGCTAACCCTACCAGTTGATGGTTGGCGGCCTGCTAACTCTAATAATGGTTGGCGATGACTGCCCTCTACAACCTTTCAACCCTCACCCTCTACTCACACTGCATTCTTTAGCCCTACGACGAATGTTGCTCTCGGCTTGCTCCTTTCCACACCCCTACCACCAATGCTCCACATTGTCACCTCCTCTGTCGCCCGTGCAGAATCTCTACGCCTTGCAATCTCCACTACTGCAGCTCTATACAACAGTGGCCCTCAGCTCCCACACAGATCCTCTCAGCATGATCCACACATGCAGCAGCCAACACGAACGTACATTGTATCGTGGCTATACAGTCCATACGGCAGCCACACTGCCTCTCTAAAAAAAAATTGAGTTTTATATTTACACGCAGATGAGCTTGCAAAACATAAAATATTTCTCATTGTTGCCCACCTGCAAAAATCACGATCTATGTTCTTGGTTCCTCCTTCAAAGATCACACTCTAATACCATGTTAAATTTCTCTTAACCCGACACCCGACAGTTATTCCAAATAAATTAATTATTGAATAAAAGCACAATTGAATTATTAATGAAACATTACAACGGAAGCATAAATAAGAAACCAAACACAATTTACACACATAATTCTAAGTAAAATACTCATGGAAAAAAACCCAAGGGAAAACCAGTACCTTGTTGATTTTATTAGATAAAATCCTGGGCTCCCTTCCTGGGATAATGGCCCACCTGAGGAATAATACGATACAACAAAATAGCCTACCCTATCACACCTGGCTACTACACCTTTGTTGCCCCTTTGCTCCTTTCCTCGAACCCTGCCCCTGCACACTTGGATGAAAGTCCTTCACCCAATCAATGAGATCTCATTCACTCATTGTGTGTGTGTCTACCCCTCTCACTTAGGCTACCTGTTAAATTTAAGCAGCTACAAGAGCCATTCTCTGGGAGGATGTCATAAGACCCTAGCTGAGATCTAGGGCCCCCAGTGCACTCTTAGGGTTCTTGGTTTGGGACCAAGTAGTTAGAGCCATGGCAAAAGACCCTAGTGAGGGCCCCCAGTATATTACTGGGGTTCTTGGTCAAGGACCAAGCAGTAAGTCCCTAGATGTGTTCTAGGGCCCCTGGATGTGTTCCAAGGAATCCTTGCTCGGTGCTTGGATTGATCCTTGGTTGTGTACCTTGGTGGTTGATGATGTAAGTCCCTAGATGTGTTCTAGGGCCCCTGGATGTGTTCCAAGTAATCCTTGGTCGATGCTTGGATTGATCCTTGGTTGTGTACCTTGGTGGATAAGACCTTAGTGGTGATCTAGGGCCCCCAGATGTGTTCTGGGGTATCCTGGTCTAGGACCAGGGAGTTCTTGGTTAAATGCCAAGACGGGATGATGTGTGATCATCTTCTCTCTCGGGATGGTCCATAAGACCTATGAGCAGTTAAGAAGGACATGATCACATCAGTGACAACCCTCTTATGTTGGGATGATAAAAGATTATAATTTATCATGAGACTTATGTGGACATCTTGCCATTGAAGAAAACCCCTTTGACTTTGTCTTGTTGACTCCCCTTGCTTGGGCCACGTCCTTCTTAATGTTACTATGGTGTTGGTCTTTTCTAGTCACTTTGACTTGTTGACTTTATAATTAATATTTTTATTAATTAAAATATTAATTATTTTTATTTTATTTTTTATTGGGTTTTAATTAACCCTAACCCTCTTCCTAAACTATAAAAAGAACCTCCCCCTCACTCTTTCTCTCACTCATTCTTCCTCACACACTTGTCTTGGTCTGATTTTGTTGCGGCTCTCTTGTTCAGTTTGTTCTTTTGGGTGCGGCCTCCTTGAAGCTTCTTCTCTTGTTGTTTTGGGTGCGGCCTCCTTGGGTTTTCTACTTATTGCTTGAAGATTTTTCCAGGTCCTAACAAGCTGCCAACTAGGTCTGTCTTTGACCTCAAGTTGGCTCTAAGTTTCAACTGTCAAACAATATTTTGTTGTTGTTTTATAACAGCAAATTGTTCAGGAACTTCATAGTTGTTTTGCTACGGTTACATAGGCCTTTTAGGTGCTCTAGCATGTAGTTTTTGTCACCAACAGGTTAGCACATGCATACCATAAAATATGTAACACACCTAGAGATCTTTACTATTGAAATAATGTTGTTCTAAACACTAGCATACATGAAAATGAACACAGGTATTTTTGGTCAACATGACCCTGGATAAAAACACCCTCCAAGGAAAACAAGTTTGGAATATGAGTGTATATATGTGTAGAATAGAAGGTGGAATACAACAAGTACATGAAACAAATGAACCTGATACAATAGTAGCTTGTTGTTGACGATAAAAATCGCAACGAGGATTTCACCCGCAAAGTATTGCTAATGCCTATTATTTAAACTAAGCTAATGATATATAATACTAGTAGGTGGGACCCCCTTGTAGATTGGAGGATTAGAGATAGTCTTATTACACAGTTTATGTTGTTGTTTTGATACTGCTTACAGGGTTCTACATGATTGATGATGAAGTATTGGTTTTGTTTGCAACATAATGGCAGATGGATAATGCATTTTATGTGTTGATTCAGTTACTCTAAGCTCTAAAATCCATGTTATGAATGGCTTATATTCATTGTTATTACATTGCTCTTGTAGCCATGATTCATTACCTGTCACACCTGCACAAGATACATGTTAGTAACAACAAGAAACAAGGGCAATGGAAAGGAACTTATAAAAATAAATCCAAGGGAAACTATGCTATGCTATGCTATACTATGTGCAATTGAAATTTAAAGAAATTGATGTTAGTCCTAACTAGCAATGTTAGTGGCTATACGATTTGTATTGAGTTATATTGGGTGCATTTGATATATGTAATTGTATGGTTTTGGCAATGGCTAATATGGATTGGGTGGCACAATTGGCAAGCAATTTGTGCAAGTTTCGATGCATGGATTAATGGTTTGGCTCGCTGGCGTGTACCACGTAATTGAATGAGATGGAGGATGGAAGCGACGTGCAGTAAATGCACGTCACTCCACTTCTCCCATTGGGTCGTCACCCTAGCATGGTTATTGTTCATTTTGGTTTTGATGTGGTTAAGCTCCGAGATTCTGGCGTGGAAAGAACTGCTCAACCAAGCTCGCACTTTTAAGGCCATTGGTTACAGGTACGGTTATTTTCGCCCATCCATGAATTCGCTCTGTGTATGAAATAAATGTTGGCTCGATAATGTGTTGGTCTGTGTTTTCTTGAGGTTGGCAACTGTGTAAACGTGTGGTATTTTCTCTGGATTGACTGTGTATGTTACTCATTGCAAAAGGAAAATCGATCGTTGAAGTTGTGATTTCATTGGTTGTTCTGTGTGGTGGAAACCATGATGGCTCCCTATTGTCTTTATGGGTTTTTGTTGGAGGGTTTCACTCAGTTTAGCCTTGTTGGTCGTCTCCTCACAGTGATGGTAACCACACCCAGTTGTATTTGGTGCTATGGGGTTGTTGTGTATGTTTTGAACCACCTTTTGGTCACTGCATATCTTTTCCACCTGGTCGTGGGCTCATTTTACGTTATTGGTATCCGCACAGTTGGTTATGGGGTGGCTATTACACCAAGAAGCATGCTTTAGGGTTGTTGGTAGTACCTGGGCTCTGCATTTCTATCAGCATTATTTGGCTATTGGGGAAAAACGCGGGGGTTATGCCTCTGTGCGTTCTTGGTGTTGGTTACTCCCCAATGAGAAATCGTTGCTCCTCTGCATTACGGTCTACCCTACCTGGTGTTGAACTGTCACCCTATTTTACAAGCTAAGGGTTATGAGGCTTGTGGTTCCACCGTGCTTCTCTCAAGGGTTCTCACTTACTATTGATATGGTCGACCTCCAGTCTCCCTGTGTTTGGTCACTGAGCGAACCCTTGATTATTTTGTTCATTAGTTACAGAGCCCGATTTTGATAAACTTAACCAGTCGCACCCTGTCGTGTATCTTGTTGACTGTCATAAGTGGGTTGAGTAGTATTGGCAGTGGCTTTGATTATTGGCATGTCTCTGTTTGATCGAGTTGATTGGAGAGTTGTAATTGGAAGTGATAATTGGCATATAGTCATTGCCTCCTTTTGTTATGACAGTCGAATTGATAACTCGGTATTTTTTAATTGGTTGATTGAGAGTAAGCGTAAATGTACAGTCACAGAAATGCCTCTTTTCGTTATGCGTTGGTCTGTGTGTTCCTACAGCGTGGTATAAATTGAAGTGGTGATTGTTGTGTGTTTAATTTGCCCGATCGGGATTATTGCAATTTGAAGAGTTGATGACTGTGGCCTGGTTGTCTACTGTGTATGATTTATGGAGACATCGTGCATCTTTTTATTTTATTGCACCATCAAAGATGACCACGGGTTTTTGGTAGTATGGTTTCATTGCAAATTTATTTGTTAAATTTGTCAAAGGAATGGAATCGGGCATGTTTTAAACGAGTCTGTTCAACTCAGGAAAGACATGTGTCTATGTTTGATTGAGGATTTATAAATTATGGGCAGTGGTTGATATTTTTATATATGTTGAACAGAGTTGAAGCAATATGACGGTGTGCTCCTTTGGATTTTGTTTTAAATATGAAAGGGAAGGAAATGAAAAGGAACAAAATTCTTTTAAGCAATATGGGTGAAAGTCATGATGATTCTGAGTATGATTATATTCTGTGTGAATTGAAAGTTTTTAAAGAGATTGAATGTGGGACAGTGAACAAGTTTTAACACATAGTAATTGTTTAAATGGTCACAGTAATTGTTTAATTGGTGCCCAAGCTTTCCTCAACCATAGCCACCATCCTCTCCTCAATGCTCTCTCTCAAACTCTCCAAGTGAACATAAGAGTGAATGAGCTTCTCCTTGCCCTTTGTGTCCCTCTTGAACCTCCATAAGGAAACCTAAAACTTGGATGGATTAGATCATCCCATTTCATCTCCAATCAAAGGTTGATATCATCCCATAATAATCTCACTCAAAAACCCACTTTGGGTTAAGTTCCCTAAGTTTACTTTATGTCTCCTAATTCACCCATAAAGTGAATTAATAGTCATTTAGGCTAAAATGACCAAATTTCACTTTTGACTTAAATCTCCTAAGTCAAAGTGAAATTAGACATAAAGTACAGGGCACAAAGTACATAGTACTTCCCACTTGTGTTTAGAAGCTCACAAACACAAGGGGACCACTTCCCAAGGTACACAAATCTCAACACTCCCTCCTTACCGAGGAAAGTGTTTCTCACCAAGCCCATCTTGTTTCTGAAGTAGACATGTTTGCTCCTTGGCAGGGCCTTGGTGAGAATGTCTGCAATCTGCTCGTCAGTCGATATATACTATAACTGTATTTCCCCTCTCTGAACCCAATCTCTGATGAAGTGAAATCTGATTTACATGTGTTTCGACCGATCATGGAAAACTGGATTCTCAGAGAGTTTGATAAAACTCTAATTATCGCAGTGTATGACGGTCGGAGGCAACTCCTGACCAAATAATCCTACCAGCATCTTACGAAGCCAAATGGCATCGCAACTGGCCTGACTGGACGCCATGTACTCTGCCTCGACGGAACTCAAAGCAATTGACTGTTGCTTCCGGCTGAACCAGGAAAGAAGTCCTGACCCCAAACCAAAACAGCACCCTGAGGTGTTTTTCTTGTCAGTAGCACATCCTTCCCAGTCTGAGTCGGTGTAGCGAACCAAATTGGCCCCATCACCTCTGATATAGTTCAGGCTATAATCAACTGTCCCAGCAATGTACCTCAACACGTGTTTTGCCCCAATCCAGTGAACACTCCTCGGCTCTACCATATGTTGGCTGAGAGTGTTCACGGAAAAACAAATATCTGGTCTAGTGTTGACCAGATACATTAGTGAACCGATCAACTACCTATAAACTGTAGCATCTACCAACTGGGAATCTGAAGCACTAAGCTTCTTCCAGTTGGTAACCATGGGTGTCGACATAGGTCTGCAGTCCTACATCTGAAATCTGCCCAGAATATCTGCTGCATACTTTCCCTGCCCGAGAAATATGTGACCCTCCTCCTGCCATACCTTCATACCCATAAAATAGTGCATCAACCCGATGTCACTCATCTCAACTCTGATGCAAGTCCCAACTTGCACTCAACTATGAGATCCTCTGCGCCTATGATGAACAAGTCATCCACATACATAATGAGAATGAGTGTGTCCTCACCTCTAATGATGTAATGGAGGTTAGGATCAGCATCACTCTTCTCGAAACCCATCTAAAGCAAGTATGTGTCAATACGTGAATATCAAGCTCTGGGAGCTTGCTTCAGACCATAAAGTGCCTTTCTCAAAAGGCACACGTGAGACTCCCTCTCACTCACCTCGAACCCCTGTGGCTGCTCAATGTACACCTCCGCCTCTATAAAGACATTTAGAAATGCAGTCTTCACATCCATCTGATGTATACTCCAACCCGTCTCCGTGGCTATGGCAATAATTCTCCTGATCGAGGTGTATCTCGCAACTGGTGTGAATGTCTCATCATAATCGACTCCCTCTATGTGAGAGAATCCTCGCGCCACAAATCGGGCCTTCTGTTTCTCCATGCTACCATCTACAGCATACTTGGTTTTGTACAACCACCTGGAAGTCACAACTGACTTCCCCACTGGCCTCGGAACCACCTCCCAAACACCATTGCGCACAATGGAGTCATACTCCTCCATCATGGCCTCTCGCCAAACCTGTTGGTCTACTGCCTGCGCAAATGTCTGTGGCTCAGTATCTGAGATACTCGTCACTAAAGCCAAATAGGATCCAAACCTCATTGGAGGTTTAGTCTCTCTTAACTATCTCTTGGGCTCTCCTACGTTTTCCTTGGCTTCCTTCAAGGTCTCCTGAAACCATCTAGGTCTCCTCTTCCCTGAAGTAGTCAATGGAGAAGTAAGATCTCCCTCACCAAGAGTATTTGCCTCGGGTCTAGACTCAACACTCTGAGATCCTGAAGCCTCTGCCCCCCCTGTCTGAACATCCTCTGACTGTGACCCTGAAGTTGTGTAAGGTGACCCTGTCACCCCTGAACCTGGCGTACTAGAAACCTGGGGATGTGCTCCCTCTAAGACATCAATCAGTGCCTTGGCGTCATCCTCCACACTGACTCTCGACTCAAGAGATCTCTGAAAATCCCTACCCTGCTCAAATCTGATATCTCTGCTCACCACCACTCTCCTCAGTGATGGAATGTAGATCCGATAGGCTTTGGAAACCTCTAGATATATGCATCTTAACCTAGATCATTATAACCTTTAGATATATGCATCTTGCTCCTTTTATTTCTGATGACTGCTTGGATCTTACATTAACCCACTTGACCATGGTTGGGGGGATTGACAGGGTGCCCTAGCAAGCTTGTACCCATAGGTTTTGGTTTGCCACCGGGGGGAATTTTGAAGGGCCATCGTCCGCTCCCATCATATCATCACTTCTACATCTTATCTCCCACTCATCTGCCCCATTCCCCTAGTCCGGGCATTAGGATGATCTGTTTGCGGGGTTACACCTTATCTCGTGGGAAAAAAGGGTTAAAGGCCCAAAAGGTAAAAGCAGCTGGTAAAAGTTAAAAGCCATAAAAATGAAACCTAGAGATGCCTCGCCCAGAGATCCCCGAGAAGGCAATAAAAAGCTTCTCGGCAAGAAATAAGAGGAACCCGAAGAAAAATAACAAAACAAGACATAGCCAAGAGGATAGGGGGTCTCATCACGAGCCAGCCTATTATGTTCATGGGTACCTAACAGTATGACATTGCCATTATCTGGATACCACGCCAGGGCAGTGACCTTTGGTTGCATGGCCAAGGGAAGGGGGTCTCATCACGAGCCAACCTTATCATCTCTGTGAAAGTATTTGTGGGTAACATTGTCAACTCTGGTCACCATGCCAAGGTCGTGTCCTCTAGTTAGACCTTGAAATAAAAAAAAAAAGGAAAAAGCAATAAAGAAAGAAAGAATAAAGGCAATAAAGGGCTTGGAAAGAATTGCATCCATGACGGGTACAACTCACCTTCTACAAAGGCACCCACAGGTAATATCGTACACCCATGTCTTTCACTCTACCCATATGTCTGGACATCCCTTGACCACATCACCTCGTGTTACATGGCTTGGATGATATCCACTGGAGACTTTCCTTTTCTTATGAATGTTGGCCCAATAGGGTATTTTGTCCTTTTCTTCGGCTTTGTATTGTAGGTCATTGTAATATCTTTGAGCTATTGAATCATGAATGATATATCAGGGGTTTTATGCATGTATTTGATAAAATTAATGATGAAATGTGATTGACATTGCTATGATCCCTGTGACTAATAAGCCCATGGAAGACGAAGTTTTTGATGTGCAGGACCATGCCCGACGGACAGGTACCAGTTGGACCGGTACACATGGGGAGATGATTAGTTCAGACCTCCATGGGGCTGAAGAGCCCATCAGATGGTTGTTGGGACCCCATCAGAGGCAGAGACAAGACAGTGATTGGATGAGCCTTTGCACATGAGAAGAAGAATGACGTTCCACCCAGGACACTTTGGCTGGGCCCAGCCCAGGGGGGTTGACCCACTTCAGATGGAACGTTTTCCTTTTGATGACCAGGACGTCACCCAGGATGTCTTGACGTCTCCTTCAGCGTGTGGCAGTTTGACAGGACGGTTGGCACGTGTGGCAGCTAGGAGGAGCCCAGGAAGGGCTAAGGTTTGACTTCTGGATGCTAGACTAGTCCCAAAAGGGCCTAACGTCTCCCTCAGAGGGGCTTGACGTCTCACTTTTTGCTCATTTATGTCTTTTACTTAGCAGTTAATGTAAAAACAGTATGATTTTGGTTTGTAGCCTTGTCGGCTATTTTTAATGACCCAATTTTAATTAAAGGTCATGATACACTATATATTGAGGATGTTTTTCCCTCATTTGAACATAACACACAACTCACACTTGTGAGGTCTGATTTCTGCGCCCTACTTGGGTATTTGGTCTTTTAAAGTGAGGCGCACTTGTTGATGGAAGGATTTTCTTGGCATGTTTGGCATTTCTCTTGAAGGATGGTTTACAACTAGGGTTTGCATATGCTTTTCATCATGATATGTAAGTGTTTTTCTTGCAAAACTTCTTAATTGAATGGTTGTAGGTTTATAATTCTTGCATTTACTTATAAATTTGTTGATTTTAAAACCCTAGGTGACAAGC
>ML776748.1:1352198-1367470 GCA_009831015.1 Picea engelmannii | reverse complement strand
CTTCATTAATTGAACTTCAATTTACCCTTAATAAAACACGCGAACTACATTGCCCACGACTCTCTTTAAGGCACTGGTCTCAATCACTTACAAGCAACAAAGCCACAGGCTTCACATTTCATAATTTGATTATATGTTGATGTTTCTTGGTATCCTTTTGATGCAAGTTAAATTTGATTATATATTTATATCGTGGTGAATGAATGTTTATGTTTATTTTGGTTAAATGGTTAATGATTTGAAGAAGCAATAAACTCCTAGATTTATTTTTCTCGTACTTAGCTTAAAAGCCTTAGTATATTTGTTAGGGACTACCCCCCTTGGCTTCGCTAGGAGTTGGCCTAGACGGAGGAGTTGAGGATTAGGTGACANCACCTTAACTCTCACTTGCCCCCAAGGACACACCGAGTGGATTGAAGATTTCTTCCACGTCTCCCAAAGGTGTGTATAAGGCGGCAACAGGTCCAACTCCACTTCAAAGAGTGTGTACATGGCAGATGGTGTCTAGCTTTCTTGCATGGCAATTAGAGGGGCCATGGGATCCCTGGGATCTTACGTCAAGACCTATTTGAACATTTCAATCTTCTCGAGGTCAGTTTGGTATCTTAACTCTATATGTAGGCAAAAGATTGGCTAGAGAAGATTTGTTCTATTGGAGGGATTTGTGAAATCATGAGCATCATCAAAGCCATAATTGGCAAAATCTTGATCAAACTCGAAAGAAATATTAAAAAAATAAATCTCTTTATGAGGACATTTGTTGAAGGATTCTTGAAAGTTGTCTTTTTTTAAAATGCAACTTAATGGGTCCAGTCCTTTTTGGAGGGATTGGAGGTGGATTAGTGGGAAACCCTACTACATCTATGTGGCAAAGCACCATTATGACTCTGTACATCATTACCTGCAATGTTGTCTCACACTTGAACAAAAGGTAGGTGGTAAGGGATCCAAAAGCACGTTGGTTAAATAGGTGCCACTCTAATTGGAATCTCACTCTTCTTTCATGCACAAAGTATGAGGGTGATTGTTTCTCCACCAAGGTTTTGTTGTCAAGTCCAAACTTCATAAAGTTGGTATTACAACTACAGCATGCACACTTTGTAGCAGGGATGAAACGGTCAAGCATACCCTTTTGAGATGCCCATCTACGAAGACATTTTGACCATTGGTTTCAAGATAAATCTAACTTATTTTTACAGCCCCACTTTTGTAGAAAGTTCACTCCTAGGGGATGCTTGGATGAATAGGGACAGCTGCAAATCCCTATGGCACATAATTTGGCTGTCCGCTCTTGACTTTTGGTGGAAACACCAATGTCTAGTTACTTTTCATGAGGAACAATCTTATCCTAGCGGAATTGAAGCTTTTTAGGCAGGAATTGGCTTTACTTGTTCACATCAACTTCAGTTTTTCCCATAAAGATGTTGACAACTTGACCCCCTTGTTAGCTTTTTAGCTTGGGAGGTACTCTGCATGTGTGTCTTGTATGCGGAAGTCACCTTGTACCTACACTACTAGACACTTGACTTTGTAATGGGTTTTTACAAAGTTGTGATAAAGCGGTTCTTTTATTAAAATGACTTTTTTAATAAAGTGTACCTTCTAATATTAAAGTGACTATCTCATAAAGTGCACTTATGTTATAAAGTGAAAATGTACTTTAATATTTTAAAGTGATTTATTTTGGAGGGAATGAATCATGACCCTTGATCTTGTAAAGGCAAGATTAGATCATGGCCATTAGATCTAGGGTTGGAGAAGGTAAAGGGTCACTTTCAAATTATAAGAGAATGTATTGGGTAGTGTGCAAGATAATGAGAAGAGATTGAGAGAGATTTCTAAGATAGTTTGAGAGAGGAAAGTTAGGGCAGCAAGGAGAGCACATTTCCCAAGAAAGATTGGGCACAAATCGCAAGGAAATATTTATGTGTGAGTGTTGATAGTTATTGTTGTTGTTGGAGGTCGTACTATACGGATCCGTACAGTATGTACAGTCCGTACAACAAGGGAAACAGAGCATGGAAATCGAGGCAAGTTTGGCACGGTTTTCGAGGTTGTATTGGAGGATTTATCTTGCTGCAGCAGGGTCGTACAACAGATTGTGGGCACATTTTCCAAGGTGTTGTTGTTTGAGCAGGTCGTACAACAGTACGGATTTGGCACGTTTTCCAAGGCAGAATATTTGGGGGCAGTTTTAGTGTGTTGTAAGTGGATTTCTCTTGCTGGAAATTGTATTGTTGTTGTTGATATATCTTTCCTGAAGCTAATAAAATCTCTCTCTCTCACTGGATTTCCCCACATTGGGGCTTTCTCGAGCATTGCCTAAAATTCTGAGTATTTATAAGTTGAATGATTGTTGTTCATTGTGTTTATTCCGCTGCAAAATTGCTTAGCAATGTGTATTTCTGCTTATGGTAATTTCTGAATGTGGGTTTAGACATTTCAGAGTTCATAGAAGACATTGCAGCAGGGTCATACAGATCTGGTTGTACAGCAGATTGTGGGCACATTTTCCAAGGTGATGTTTTATGGGCAGGTCATACAACAGTACAGATTTGGCACGTTTTCCAAGGCAGAAAATTTGGAGGCAGTTTTAGTGTATTGTAAGTGGATTTCTCTTGCTAGATATTGTATTGTTGCTGCTAATATATCTTTCCTGAAGTTAATAAAATCTCTCTCTCTCTCATTGGGTTTCCCCACATTGGGGTTTTCCCTGGCATTGCCTAAATTTCCAAGTATTTATGAGTTGAATGATTGTTGTTCATTGTGTTTATTCCGCTGCAAAATTGCTTAGCAATGTGTATTTCTGCTTATGATAATTTTTAAATGTGGGTTTAGACATCTCAGAGTTCATAGAAGACAGTTATCTCTAGGTTGCTAAGTGTATGACAGAATATTTATAAGCAGATTTTGTCATTTAATTTCTACATGGTACCAGAGCTTGGGCTTTGAGAGACAGTGAGCATTGAGATGTTTGGGCAAGTTTGAAGGGGGAAATATATTGTTTGTTTTCCTTTGAATAGTGACAGGGAATATGGCTGCATGGAATAGATTTGAGGATCAGTTGGATAGCATTACCAACTATTTGCAGTGGAAGGTCCGGATGTCAGTTGTTCTCAAGGAGAACAAGATTTGGAACTATGTCAGTTCTGTTGTTGTGGCTCCCATAGCAGATCTTGTTGCTTTGGATCTGCATGAAGTAAAGGAGGCCAAAGCTCAGAGGATCATTCTGGATGGTGTGAAGGACCCTCTCATTCCACATCTATCTGAGAAGAAGACAACTTATGAGATGTGGGAAACTTTGAAGAATTTATTTGAGGCTAAGAGTGCCAATCGGAAAATGGCCTTGAAAGATAAACTGCATGACTCGAAAATGGCTAAGAGTGAGGATGTTGTATCCTATCTTACTCGGCTAGCCCAAGTTAAGGACGTGTTAGTTGCAATGGGAGAGATCATCTCAGAAGCCGAGTTGGGGAGGATAGCCTTGAAAGGCTTCACAAAGGAATGGGATGTCTTTATGAAGTGTGTGGTGGGTCGAGAAAATGTTCCAGATTGGAGCAGGTTATGGGACAACTTCACTCAAGAGGAGATCTAGATGGGGTCTCATAGTAGTGGTCAGAAGGAAGACAGAGCTGAGGAAAATGTTGCTCTTGCTGCAAAGAGCAAGAAGAAAGAAAATTCTGGGAGGGACTTGGGTAAAGTCATATGTTACTGTTGTAACCAATTGGGGCACCTTGCTTCTCAGTGTCCTGAGAAGAAGAAGAAGAAGAGGAAGGATCAGGAGGGACCCGATACAGCTGCTACAACAGCCATGGAGGACTTTTCTTCCAAGTTTGATAAGGAATTTTCTTTGGTTACTCTAGTATCCAGTGTCGGTAGTGGAGGATTTGGGAGTGATATCAGATTGATTGTTGACAGTGGAGCCTCTTGTCACATGACGGGAATCTCGTGAGCATCCCTTATTATCACAGAGACAGGTCCCGACCGGCTGGTGGAGAGTGAAGGTGGTATGGCACGAGCTGTATGTGGAGTTGGAAGGGTTAGATTTCGACTCGAGTATGAGGGGTTCCTGGAGCTTGATGGAGTTCTCTTTATTCCAGGGTTGAGGGTTAACTTGCTCTCAGTCTCAGCCTTGGAGAATGATGGATATTGTACATTGTTCAAGAGGGGACATGTATTTATATACAGGGAGGGAGCGGACCCAATGGAACCACCGTTGATTGGTGATCGGGTGGACAGGATGTACATGTTGTGAGGACAACCTTCAGGATATGATTCAGCATCGGATGAGGAGCAAGAGGCTCCTGAGACTACGGTGGGCCCAAGGATTCAGTCTTGCATTCTGAGAGAAGAGAGAGAGTCTCTTCGAAGCAATGGCAGGAAGCTCAGCTGGTGTGATCGAACCGATGCTCAAGGTGGAGTGGATTCTCCTAGGAGCTCAGGATTTAGAGTAGCTGTAAAGAGAATGTCTTCCGGTTCGATTTCTGTGCAGGTGTTGAGGATGGCTCCAGGTTCAGAGGGAGCTCCTACTGAGAACAGTGTGATGAGACCAGATGATGGTGATGGCAGCGAGTACTTCCCTTGCTAAGAGGGAGTGTTAGCTTTTTAGCTCGAGAAGTACTCCGCATGTGTGTCTTGTATGCAGAAGTAACCTTGTACCTACACTACTAGACACTTGACTTTCTAATAGGTTTTTATAAAGTTGTGATAAAGTGGTTCTTTTATTAAAGTGATTTTTTTAATAAAGTGTACCTTCTAATATTAAAGTGACTTTATCTCATAAAGTGCACTTATGTTATAAAGTAAAAATGTACTTTAGTATTTTAAAGTGATTTATTTTGGAGGGAATGAATCATGACCCTTGATCTTGTAAAGGCAAGATTAGATCTTGGCCATTAGATCTAGGGTTGGAGAAGGTGAAGGGTCACTTTCAGATTATAAGAGAATGCATTGGGTAGTGTGCAAGATAATGAGAAGAGATTGAGAGAGATTTCTGAAATAGCTTGAGAGAGGAAAGTTAGGGCAGCAAGGAGGGCGCATTTCCCAACAGAGATTGGGCACAAATCCCAAAGGAATATTTCTGTGTGAGTGTTGATAGTTATTGATGTTGTTGGAAGCCGTATTGTACGGATCCGTACGGTCCGTACAGAAAGGGAAAGAGGGCACGGAAGTCTAGGCAAGTTTGGCACAGTTTTCGAGGCTGTTTTGGAGGATTTTTCTTGCTGCAGCAGGACCATACAGCAGATTGTGGGCACATTTTCCAAGGTGTTGCTTTCTGAGCAGGCCGTACAGCAGTACGGATTTGGCACGTTTTCCAAAGCAGAATATTTGGGGGCAGTTTTAGTGTCTTGTAAGTGGATTTCTCTTGGTAGAAATTGTATTGTTGCTGCTGATATATCTTTCCTGAAGCTAATAAAATCTCTCTCATTGGATTTCCCCACATTGGGGTTTTCCCTAGCATTGCCTAAATTTCTGAGTATTTCTGAGTTGAATGATTGTTGTTCATTGTGTTTATTCCACTGCAAAATTGCTTAGAAATGTGTATTTCTGCTTATGGTAATTTCTGAATGTGAGTTTAGACATTTCAGAGTTCATAGAAGACAGTTATCTCTAGGTTGCTAAGTGTATGACAGAATATTTATAAGCAGATTTTGTCATTTAATTTCTACACCCCTTCCTATTGGGGCACAGGCTAATATGCTAGCACTTCTGGCTTTTTAAGGATGGGATTGTCCTTCTAATCCTGTTGTTAGATTGTTATAACTCTCTTTATTCCATGATGTAATATATAACACATTTTTCAAAAGAAAAGTTCATTTTGATCTTGTGATGGTACATTAGGGGATATTCATGTTTTCAGCTTTTTTTAAAGAATTACAATTTGGATGCATGTCCTCACTGAACATTCAAAATTCCATATTCCCAAAAGCCCTTGAGAAATAAATTTGCAAGCAAATGGTAGGTATAGGAACAAGATAGAATATCAAAGAAGCACCTTACCTTCCGTTTTCTGCAATGTATTGTTATAATATTTGTAATTGAAAATCACATTTCCAGCCCTCAATCTGAAAACACCATATAATTCCTGGGTTAGAATTTTCAAAGAGGATTAGCCAAGCATATATCTAAAACCAAGAAGGGAAGCATTGAAACAGTTGAATAAAATTATAATCCGAGTTGTGCATGTAATCCAAGTTGAGAGCTGCTTAACAATCATTAATTTATGAAAAACAAAAGATTATCATTTAAGTTTGAAAAATGTACATGGAAATCCATTTGCAGAACAGCTAAAGTGGTCAAATCTCTAACCATGCACAAGAAAATCAAAGAGGATAGATTTTGCAGAAGTGGTGGACAACAGGAAATTCAAAGGGAAGTGATCATTTAAACATATCAAGCCCTAAGGTGCAAAGGACTGTAAAATATTTTTTGTAAAATACTGACAACGCTATCCCTGACTTAAATGTGGTAGAAATAAATTTCAATAGACCAGACCTCCAAAGCATTGCACATATGAAGAAATCGTTCTTAAAATTATTTTCCATTCCAAATTTCTAATAAAACTGATTAGATATAAGCTCACAGATTTACAGCTATTCATTCATAGAGAAACTTTCTCCATTACAATTACATCAATGATACTTCCTCAACATTAGCTTGATTATGAAAAGTATTGTTTTAACTTCTTATAGGCATGCATCCAATATGGCAAAAAGGAAAAGAATTACAGATTTACCGAATAATACGGGACAACAATGATGAAGGAATGTCACTGAAGGAATAAGAATTATATGAGGACTTCTCTCTTGGTCCCAACTCTTCGGCTGAGATATCCACTCGTAACCGCATCGCCAAGGTCTTCAAAATGAAGACAATCCAAACAAGTAAAAAAGCATTGTAAAATTAGAATTTAACAGGTAAGTTCATTGTGAAATGATCGCTTAACAAATAGTTAAAACACAATATAAAGAAAGCAATAAACTCACCAAATTATTCACGTTATTGGGTGCCTTGAATATCAGATGGTGACTGCCATTATCAAAAGAAGCATGCTGCAATATACATAAGCTAAAGTCTCAAATTTTTTTATTACTTGTGAAAAATGAAGAAACCATGATGAGTTTCAAGAGTCGTCATCATCCTTTATATAATCTCCAAATAACCATATAATAACGGTAGAATTCATGTTCAGAAAAGTTCTTGAAAGTTCAAACTGCAAAATATAATGAGATTTATAATTCACTAGAGAAAAATGAAAGTTTATCATGAAAAATATAGTCAAAGCTGCTAAAATCGGTATCTATCTATGCTGCATGAACGTGTTTGGGTGCAGGTCCACGTACAATAAGGATGAAAATGTTTTGAACGACGGGTGGAGGTATGGTACACGTACAATGGGGATGAAAATGGTTTGAACTACAGGTACGGTGGTACGGTGGTACAAGGAGGAGGTCAACTAGGTTCCTTCCTACATTGGTCTAATAATTATTCTCAAAATGAGAGGCATGCCGAGCATAAAACTGTGATATCATCAAGCATTTTGAATTAATAATGTGTTTACTAAATTCCATTCATTGTTGGTATAGAAAAGAACATGATGCATACCAGAAACTAGCTGAAAAACACATTCCCCACGTAAGGTTTTCCAACTCAAATTTAAGAATTCATATTACACTCCAAGATAATTCAGGCAAAATAAATATATACCTCAAGGAAGCTGCTGTGTAAGTCTACGGCAGAAATCATATCAGCTCTGTGCCCCAATTTCAAACGTAAAGACCTCTCCCAGGAACTACAAAGAGAATTCATATCCAATTTGCCCCACAGAACTTGCCCACTATATTTCTCTGAGTAACAATAAATTAAAAGCTTCAGGTACAGAAAGTTTGCATAGCAGTCATATTATTCTACAATATATTAAACCTTGTTGGATATAAAATAATTGCAGGTTTGGCCAAACGGTAACAAATTATTTATTCCCTTGCCAAAACCTTCCAAAAATGTAAACCAAATGAAAATGGAAAATAACAGGAAAAATGGTGGTCTTTCAGAAAATGTTGATCAAAGCAAATATACAAACTCTTTTAACAGGGTGAGGAAGATTTGTATAGCCATAAATAAATAATAAAATTGAAGAAATCAAATTTGCAAAAAAAAATCGCTATAAATGCAATCTCATAACGTCTCTTCTAAATCTTTAGAAACAACAACAGTCCATACAGATATCAAGGCTTCTTACTACTCAGAAAAAAGATAGAAGTTCAAAAACACAAACAGAAGCCTAAATTATTTTAAAAGTCAAAAACATTTTTCATGTGCTACAATTTTTAGTTGTGGCTAGTCACAGGCATTTACCAGCTAGTATGCAAGGCACTGGATGTCTTCCTTGCTTGAGAACAAGGCTCAAGGTGAGAGGTTGTTGTATGCCAAGAAGTGCAAGTACCGGTGTAGAACAAAGCTTAGTCACCGGGTTCGCCGATTTTCATTGAAAAAATTCGAAAATCGGTGAATTTCATCGGCACCCGATTTTAATCGATTAAGTTCGTCGTACCTAATCCTGAATTTAATCGCAAACTTAATGGCGAATTTAATCGTGAAAGCCTAGGGTTCGATTTTATTCGTTTTAGGTTGGAAAAAGACGGGTTAAAAAGCCGCGATTTATCTCTGCCTCTTTCGATTTCGTGTCCATTCCCCATGCCGCAACCTTAATCGTGCTCCATTCCGCGATTTATCTCTGCGTCATTTTGATTTGGTGTCCATTCCCCAGCCCGCGAATGTAAGCTCCACGCAGCATCAGGGCAGACTCCACGCAGCAGTAGACGCGGGTCTCGACTCTCCACGCAGCAACAGGCTCCCACTCCAGCAGCAGCCACTCGTCAGTGGTCACGACTCACCACGCACCAGACCCGAGTCCCGACTCCAGTGTCCACGCAGGCTGCAGCAGCAAACTCGTCACTCCACACTGCACAGCAACGGCCGGCAGCGACAGACTCCACACAGGCGGCAACAGCAGCAGCTCACGACCCGACCCCGGCAGCAACAGACTCCACGCAACAACAGCAGCAGCAGCTCATGACTGAGGACTCCACGCTATTTGAGCTCCCAGACCCGACCCCGACTTCAAGCTGTGGCCCTGCAGGTAAGTTTTAATATTGTTTTTTATTTTTTTTATTTTTTTTTAAATTATTCCAGCTAGTAGCTAGTAAGCTACTGTAAAATACAAAACAAAAAAATACAAAAAAATATTCATGTAGGCTATAGCCTATAGCCTGTAAGCCTATAAAATACAAAAAAATAAAATACAAAAATTTAAAAAAATAGGTTGTAGGCTGTAGGATTATAATTTTTTTAATTTTGTTGTATTTAGTTTTAAAATTTATCAGAATAGTTTTAGTTTTAAATCTAATTACTATACATAAAAAAATTACAATTGCAGAACCTTCATTCAGTCATCAATGGCACCTCCAAAATCTACAGCGGAGGCATGGAAACATGTCAAGAAAGAAGGAAATAGTCTTATCTGCCAGTTATGTGGACATAACTTCAGTGGCTCTTTAACAAGGGCAGTGGACCACCTCCTTGGAATCAGTAATGGTAATGGAGGTGGTGTGGAAAAATGCACAAAGATATCTAATGAGCAGAAAGATGCAGTACAGAAAGACTACAATAAATCAAAGGTAGAAAAGGGAAAAACGGATATGAATAGGCAGCGGATTGAAAGGGAGATTGCCATGTCTTCCTCAAACAACATTCATTCTTCATCAAACATGGGTGGCTCAAGTTCTGCCCCGACAAAAGCAGGTGGAACCAAAACATTAAACCAATTTTGGAAACCTATTGAAAAACAAGAAGTTGATGATGTTGTTGCAGAATTTTTTTATGCATGTGCAATTCCATTGAATGTGGCAAGGAGTCCATATTTTAAAAATGCATTCAAAAAGGCCATTGATTTTGGCAAGGGGTATGTTCCTCCTGGATCTGAGGCTTTAAGAACCACTTTGCTCAGCAAAACAAAGGACAGAGTGACAAACAAGTTGGAAGACATTAGACARTCTTGGAAGCATACARGTTGTACAATTTTGAGTGATGGTTGGTCAGACTTGTGTCATCGTCCATTGATCAATGTGTTGGTTTATTCCCCTGAAGGGGTATACTTTTTGAAMGCAGTTAATGCAAATGGAYGAAGTGAAGACATCAGAATTTATTTTCAGAATTTTGGATGAAGCAATTCAAGAGGTTGGGGAGGAAAATGTTGTCCAAGTTATCACAGATAGTGCCTCAAATTGTGTTGGTGCAGGAAAGATGATTATAGAGAAGTACACAAAGATTGATTGGACCCCTTGTGCAACTCATTGCTTGGATTTATTGCTTCATGATTTAGCCAAATTTCCATGGGTCAATGAGACAATTCGCAGAGGAAAAACAATTGCAAATTTTATCATCAACTATCGTCTCACTTTGAGCATATACAGGAAAAATGCAACTAGAGAGTTGTTGAGGCCTTGTGATACAAGGTTTGCTACATTTTACATTACTTTGAAAAGAGTTGTTGAGGAAAAAACAAGCCTAAGAGCTATTTTCTGCAGTACTGAGTGGGAGAGATCTCACCTTTCAAAAGAATCAAAAGGAAAAGATGTGGAACAAATAATGCTCAACAATAGCTTTTGGGAAAATGATGACAAAGTTTTAAAAATGTGCAATCCAATTGTTAATGTGCTCCGCATGGTTGATGGTAACAAACCTTCTATAGGTTTTATTTATGAGGGCATGGATCGTTGCAAGGAAGCCATTGCAACTGCTTTTGATAATGTGGAAGCTAATTACCAGGAGATATGGGAGGTAATTGATCGAAGATGGAAGATGATGCATAGTCCTTTACATGCAGCAGGTTGCTATTTAGACCCTAGATTGTTTGGAATATCAAGACATCAGGATGACGAAGTCATGAGTGGACTTTATGAGACTATTGACAAGCTACTTCCAGATCCATCAATTGCATATTCTATTAGATCTCAACTCAGAGCATACAAATTACAAGAAGGGGTATTTGGAACCAAATCAGCAAAGTATGATAGGACTAAAGTTGTTGGAGCAATATGGTGGGAATTTTATGGATCAGGTACCCTAGAATTGCAAAATTTTGCAATCCGTGTCTTAAGCCAAGGATCAAGTGCATCAGCTTGTGAAAGGAATTGGAGTTCCTTTAACCATATTCATTCCAAGAAAAAAAATAGATTGTTATCTGGAAAATTAGAAGATCTTGTTTATGTTTGCAGTAACTTGCATTTGGCTTTAAAGAATGTGGCCAAAGACTCATCCAATTCTTCTACTCCATGGCTCAATCCTGTTCCAGATGCACCAGAAGATGGAGATGATCTTGGCATTGAGAGTGATAGATCCTCAGCTAGTGCTGAATTCAGTGATGATCATGCTTCTAGTGGTTTTACTGCCCCTACTGCTCTTGATGATATAGAGATTTTTGATGTAACAAGTAGGCCAAGAATCTCAAGAACCTCCCCAGATGACGATCTCTCACAAGAGAAAGCCAACTTGGGCATGGGAACTTATTCAAGATGGAGAGAAGTATGGTGCCCCCAAAGGAATCATGAGACAAGTTAAGAAACCTAAGCCATTCTCCAATTATATGGCTTTGATGTGTGATCTCATAGAAAAAGAGCCTACTTGCTTTGAAGAAACCATTCAAAAGAAAGAATGGGCAGATGCCATGACAAAAGAATATCAATCCATTATAAAGAATGATGTATGGGAAATAGTTCCCAGACCAAAGATCAAAGATGTGGTATCTTCCAAATGGCTATACAAGATAAAACATGTTGTTGATGGAAGTATTGAGAAATACAAAGCAAGGTTTGTAGCTCATGGCTTTTCTCAAAAGGAAGGCATTGACTATGAAGAGATGTTTGCTCTTGTAGCCAGATACACTTCTATCAGAACCATCATAGCCCTTGCAGCTAAGATGAAGTGGAAGTTACACCAGATGGATGTGAAAACAGCCTTCTTAAATGGTGTCATTGAAGAAGAAGTGTATATAGATCAACCTCAAGGGTTTGAAGTTGAAGACAGAAAGACTCATCTCTACAGGTTGAAGAAGGCTCTGTACGGATTGAAGCAAGCTCCTAGAGCTTGGTATGGAAGAATTGACAGTTTCCTGACGAGCTTGGGCTTTACCAAGAGTAAAGCTAATTCTAACCTTTACTTCAAGGTTATGAATGATGAGCCAATTATATTGTTGTTGTATGTGGATGACTCATTCTTAACTGGAGAAGAAAAGCTCATCACTGATTGTAAGAAGAAGCTCGCTGCAGAATTTGAGATGAAAGACCTTGGCCTAGTGCACTATTTCTTAGGCCTTGAGGTTTGGCAGAGCCCGGAGAAGATCTTCCTTAACCAAGGGAAGTATGCAGTTGAAATACTGAAGAGGTTTGATATGTTGGAGTGTAAATCCATGAATACAACCATGGAAACAAAGTTGAAGCTCTTGGTTGATGCTACGCTGTACAGACAGATCATTGGATTGTTGATGTATCTGACGAAGACCAGGCCAGATATATGTTTTGCTGTAGCCTGTGAACACCTTCAGTCAGTATCTGGTAGAGCCCATACGTGCTTACCTTGTTGCTGCAAAACATGTGATGAGATACCTTAAGGTTACGTTGGACTTTGGTCTCTGCTACAATGGAGATCAAGACTTTAGACTAATTGGTTATACCGATTCAGATTGGGCTGGAAGTGTTTCTGTCAGAAAGAGCACTTCTTGATGTTGTTTCATTCTGGGGTTAGAACTTAGCAGTGACTTCGTGGCAGAGTAGGAAGCAATCTAGTATTGCTCTCAGCACAGCAGAAGCGGAATACATTGTTGCATGTTCCGCCAGTTGTGAAGCCATATGGCTACGAAAGTTGTTAACAGGTCTATTTCATCTGGAGATTGAAGCAACCGTGATTCTATGTGATAACCAGAGCTGCATAAAGATGACAGAGAACCATGTGTTCCATGACAATTCGAAGCACATAGAAATCCGGTATCACTACATTCGTGATATGGTGCAGAGGGGAGCCACAAAGCTCCAATATGTTGGCACAGATGAGCAGGTTGCAAATGTGTTGACCAAGCCTCTATCTCGTGTAAAGTTTGAGCACTTTGGACACAAGCTTGGTATACTCTGAAAGGACCTCCCTCAAAAGGGGGAGTGATGTTGATGATACTATGGTATCCTGACCAACAGCGGGTAGCTCAGTTAGGATTTTATATCCTAGGGGACTGATCATCCCTGGACAGATCTCGAAGGTCCTGTAAGGACGGTTTGTCAGAGTACCTGTGCATGTACATGCTAGCTATGGTTAGTAGTGGTAGCTTCGTTAGGATTTTTATAATCCTAGGGAATCCTATGATTCCTAGGCAAATCCCGAAGGTCCGATAAGGACGGTCTATCAGAGTACCATGTGGTAGCTCCATTAGGATTTTTATATCCTAGGGAATCTTATGATTCTTGGGCAGCTCCTTAGTGACTGTCAAAGTACCACAAAATGTTGTTACACTTGCCTCGTTCTGTTGCCCCATGATGATGATGATGTTGTTGCTCCAGCCTTTGTGTTGTGATGATGTTGTTGCTCCAGCCTTTGTGTTGTGAAGATGATGTTGTTGTTGTTGATGTTATTGATGATGATGATGTATTAGTGTTATACTAATTGATGTTGATGCAGATGATGATGATGTTACTCCAGCTCCATGTTGTGAATGATGATGAAAAAAGCTTTCGATGTTTTATAGATATGCCAGTCAGTGTTCCAGATATTGTTGATGTCGTTGCCCTCTCTCTCTCTCTTGATGATGTTGTAGAATACCCTTCTTGTTAAGGGGGAGTGTTGAAATATTGTAACTGCAAAGAGTATTCTATTTATTATTGAGTTATTATTAATTAGATCAATCCCCTTTTGTGGATTGATCATGTCGGGCTTTGTAAATGACCAAATCCCCTTTTGTGGATTGGTCAAACCCTAATTATATCATGCTAATTAAGAAGTCGGCCCCCAGGCCTAATTAAAATGGTTTTAGCCACTAAGTGAAGAGGTTGGCCCTGCCCAGTGAAGAGACACCTCCCTAGCGCCTACCAACCAATATAAATAAGAGAGGCTAGCGCCTCATTAGCTCAATCACTCAGCTAACTCATCTAGTTCGCAAGATTCAAGGAAGTTGTAGTTGTCAGTTTCGGAAGAAATAAGAGAGAGGCGCATTGCTCAATGTTGGATTTTCTCTAGTGTTTTGGTTTATTGTCTTAGCATTGTATTGGCTATCTATATTAAGGAAGTTTTTGTTGGGTTTTCTCCCCCATGAGGGTTTCCCAAGATTAATGGTGTGTATCTTGTGATTGTGTTTCTATCAGTGATCTTGCATATGCTATTATTTTCTAGTAAATTGAAAAGAAACTTAATAGTTGCTCTAAAATTAACATTTTTTGCATTGGAGATATAAAATCATTGCCTTGAGAAACGTGAATTTTTATCTTTTGAAAGATCTCTTTCTTGGAGTTGGTTTGCCTCAATGAGAGGAGTCTTCCCATACTAGGGCGTCCCCTCTCTCCCACTACTTTACTTGTTGTTACAAACCCTAACCTACAGCCATTAGGGCTGATCTAACCTAGATAAACTACTAACCATAACTTCTAAACTAACCCTAGACTAGCTCCTAAATTTTGCCCATTTACTCTACTAACTAGGGTGCATCTTTTGGGCCAATTGTTGGCATATTTTGATGGTGTAATTCGCTGATATAAGTGATTGAAAGCTACAGCCATAAGGCTGCAATTTTCTGCAGAAAATACATGTTTACAACAGCCATAAGGCTGCAATTTTCTGCAGAAAATACATGTTTACAACAGCCATCTTCTCTTGCCTCTTAAGTGTCATTTTCAACATATATTCATTGATAATCTTGATGTCGATTTGCTTAACTAGTTTATGTTGAAATATCTGAGGTCCTATGAGGCTGCCATCTAAGGTCTGTCCTTGACCTTAGGATGGCTCTAAGTTTCAACTGTTTGCTGTCCTCTTTCTGCTGTTTTAGGACAGCAAGCTGTCATGTACTTGCTGCTCAATGTTTTATAGGTTAAGTGCTCATTTAAGGTGCCCTTGCAAGTGTTTTCTTGTTACAATGTTAGCACATGCAATCATACTTAAAACACATAACACTACCTCTAGATCTTGAAACTCTAAAATGCTGAACTACACTTCTAAACATGCACAAAATTTGACAC
>ML776748.1:1324353-1334656 GCA_009831015.1 Picea engelmannii | reverse complement strand
AGTGATCTTGGATTATGCTATTGTTATCTAATGAAATGCAAACATCTATAATAATGGCTTAAACATTAACGTTTTGAGCTAGCACCTTGGAGGGTGCATTGTATGTGGACCAATTGAGCATTTTGACATGGTAGTGAGAGGCTAGTGTCCACATACCATTTGATATGGTCAAGGGTGGATCTAACTACTCCATTATTATATTATTCGTTTGACTTGTCATGGAGATAGTTGGATAATATTATATTCTATTGTATGAGAGAAGGGACTCCCTCTATAAAGAGGAATTTTCTCTTTTGAAGTTGTTGGGAATTTGGGGATTGAGGTGCTCTCCCCTTGGGCTACATTGTACATCATTTTGGCAAGCTTAATGGAAGATTGGAGGTATTGCATGTTGAGATTTGTGTACCTTGGGAAGTGGTCTCCTTGTGTTTGTTAGCCTCTAAACACAAGTGGGAAGTACCATGTACTATGCACTATGTACTTTATGTTTAATTTCACTTTGACTTAGGAGATTTAAGTCAAAAGTGAAATTTGGTCATTTTAGCCTAAATGACTATTAATTCACTTTGTGGGTGAATTAGGAGACATATAGTGAACTTAGGGAACTTAACCCAAAGTGGGTTTGTGAGTGAGATTATTATGGGATGATCTCAACCTTTGATTGGAGATGAGATGGGATGATCTCATCCATCCAATTTTTAGGTTTCCTTATGGAGGTTCAAGAGGAGCGCATAGGGCAAAGAGAGGTTCATTCACTCTTATGTTCACTTGGAGAGTTTGAAAGACAGCATTGAGGAGAGGATGGTGGCTATGGTTGAGGGAAGCTTGGGCACCTCCTTTCATGGAGGTTCCATGGAGGCTTAGGCCCTCATTTATTTGTGGTGGTTGTTCTTGCTTGGAGGAGGGCGCACCTATAGCAGGGAGGACTTGCAGTGGTCAGATTCAATGGAGAGGTAGCACACAACTGCTTGTTTGTGTGCAAGGGTTTCTTCACCAGAGCTTCAGGGAGCAAGGGCGCTTCATTTCAATGGATTGGACAACTTGTGAGGAGGGCGCATCTCTACTTCTTGGACTTGAGTTGCAGCTTGAGACAAGCTGCTATTGTATCAAGTTCATTTGTTTCATGTACTTGTTGTATTCCCCTTCTATTCTCCACATATATACACTTATATTCTAAACTGGTTTTCCCCGGGGGGGTTTTATTCACGGTCATGTTGACCAAAAATACCTGTGTTCATTTTCATGTATGCTAGTGTTTAGAACAGCTTTATTTCAGCAGTAAACATCTAGAGGTGTGTTACATATTTTATGGTATGCGTGTTTTAACCTATAGGTGACTAAAACTACATGCTAGAGCACCGAAAAGCCTATGTAACCATAACAAAACAGCAGTGAAGTTCCTGATCTGTTTGCTGCTATAAAACAGCAGCAAACAAGTGTGTGACAGCAGAAACTTAGAGCCATCTTGAGGTCAAAGACAGACCTAGATGGCAGCCTGTTAGGACCTGGAAAAATCTTCATTGCATCTATCTTATGTGAGGCCTTATGTTTGCAATTCTTTCACATGTTGTATATTGTTGTAGGAAACCCTTGTAACTAGTCATGAAGGCCTTATAATGGATTATCTACCATTTGGATAATGTAATGTGAGGATTTCATCCCTCTTCTGTTCATTGCTATTATATTAAGCTTGCATCTAGCAAACTAGGTTGTTGCTTGAAGTAATATAACATCGCCTTCATGACTTTGTTTTAGAGTAGCACCCATAGCTCTCCAAGGTTAATTTTATGCATTAATTTTCAGGTTAATTTTCTGCTTTGATAAATCAGAGTCAGATCATGTGATGTAGGGTGTAAGTATTTTATCCAACAGCTGATCTTTCAAGAAGAGGCATACTCATCTATCCATCCATGAAGAGAGTATGCATCAAGATAAACCATCATCCTATGTACCATCATAATGCACCATCTCAAGCAAACCTAGAAGCAACTCCCATAAAGATCGTCCATATGCCTGAAGAAAAACACACTTGTTAACCCTCAGGCGATATGAGGGCTAATAGGTACATCAAGATGCAGGAGTGGTCGAAAATCAACTATGTTGATGACGCAAGAAATAGCTAGGAAGGAAATTATGGTTGGCAAACAGTGTGTTATTGAGGGGGTCCTTGAAGCAACCCATACCCCTCGAGCAATTGCGACATGATTATTATGACTCTAAATGTGAGAGGGTTTGGCTAGCCCTAAGAAAAGAAGGTCCTGCATAGATCTATAGAGACTCGGAAACCAGCCAGTATGTTCTTGCAGTAAACAATGATGGATGGTCAAAAATGTGTTAACGAGCTGAGAAAGATTTTGGGTGACTAGGATTTTTGTTTTATCGATCCTATCGGTGTGTTTTGGTGGGGCTTGATATCAACAAGGAAGAAGAGAGGTTTCAAATGAACTAATGTGTTCTCCTTTGATTCAAGGCTAGGTACAATGTTATATGCTCAGGATTTCATAGAGGAGATCTATATTTTGAATTTATATGGGTCATATGATGATTGTATAGCATATTAGGATAAGACTTTTCCATGAAGTTCCTCAAGCAAAAGCATATTATTCTTGGTGGATATTTGAATTTTTCACTAGGGGGGCGGAAATTTTGGGCATTGTTGCGGTCCTTGATGTTCTTTCAGTATTTTGAGAGAAACTTGGATGCCTTAAGCTTGTATGGCATAGACCAAGTAAAGTTGAGCTCCACAAGGCAAAATATGAGAATTGGTAAAGGAAGAATTGCAAAAGGACTTGACACTCTCTTCGTAAGTGATTCATTTATTGAAGATTCGATCTGAATAAGACAATGGATAGGGTCCAGTGGTGAATCCAATAACTCGCCTATATTTCTAGAAATTGCAAGCTCGAGGAAGAAGCCCCATAGTCCTTTTAAATTTAACCCAAATTGGCTTTCAAAGGAGGATTATGTTAAGATGGTGAAAGAGGCATAGATTCCTTATAATGAATCCTCATGGGAATCAACTACATTACAATTCAAAGGAATTTAAAAACAATCAGGCAGCTATCTATGGGATGGGCTCACCAAAAAAATGCTAAAGAACAAACAGGAATTATTAAGTGTCGAAGCGTTGCTAGAGGAGATGTATCAAAGGGAGCAAGTTGGCTTTCCAAATGAGGGGTGTAAAAGAAGGTAAGATTATTGGAACAAAAGAGATGTGGTCTGTTGGCAGCCAAGGAAGCAACATGGAGACTCAAAAGAAGAGCATTGTAGTTGAGCAACAGAGATGATAATACCAATTTTTTTCACAAATATGCAAATCAATAAAAGAATGTCAAAACTACATGGCGAATGCCAAGGATGGTTGGATCTATGGCACAAAAAATTGAGGAGATTGCACATCTAGGTGTGAAGCACTTTCAAAACATTTATAAGAAAGAGAACCAAGTAACTATCGTCGAACTAGTGAAAATGACAACTTATTTTCCAGGATTCTTAACTAAAGAAGATAACCAGATGTCGATTGATGAGATTTCAAAGGATAAGACAGAGAGAGAGATGGGAATCGTTGTTGAGTCTAGAGTTCAGATCTGGATATTGCTCAGAGAAGAGGGTCAGTGAGAAAACTTCTACGTTGTGGGAACAAGCAAGCCAGCAACCAGAGCCAAGGCCAGAGCCATGAACCAAAGCCAAAGTCAAAGTTGTAGCTAGGAGCCAAAGTCAGAGCCACGTTCCAGAGAAGTAGATAGAAGATACATTGATCTATAATGGTTTCCTTCATGCTTTTGGAGACTAAAAAGCCTCTCAATGGGGAGGTGTGATCCGAAATGGATCTGAACCGACGAATGGGTGTAAGACTCGGTGCCTCCAAGATTAGTTCGACAATTTATGAAGGTTAGCAAACATTGTAAATCCATGCAAATGTAAAACCTGAATAAGAAAAAAATGAGAGTGAGAAAGGAAAATGAAAGAATTAAATGAAAAAAAATATTTAAATAGGAGAGAAGGCTAAGGAAGGGGAAACGAAGGGTCAGGGTTGTTGGCCTTACTTTACCCCCCCTCCCAGCTCTCCCTATTTCCTCCTTCACCTTCATTCTCAAGGGGTCTTTTGGCCAAGAGAGGAAGAGGCATAGAGAGCCATGAAAAGCATTGTACCAAATATTGTTGAAATGAAAAGATTGAGCCCTCATTAGAAGTCGGTTTTCCCAATTGGGTTTCCAAGGTAAAATTCTTGTGTTCATTGTACTTGATTATTGTCTTTAATGTTGTTCTTCTTAATGTTAAATTGAATAACTTCCTAGTTATTTTATGGTGTTAGAAATAGTTCTCTGTTTGCAAATGAAGAACACCAACAGCTCCGAAATTTTCACCGTCCAATTCCCTTCAAAGTCTAAGATCGATGGCTATTAACAATCTCTGCTGCAAATAAAGTGGGAGTTGCTAACTTGGTTTTAAGAGCTATTAGTGCATTACTCTCACCTAGAGGATGCTCTCTCTCTCCCTAGGCCGAATTTCCTTGTTGGCTGGCAATTTCTCCTTCTCCACAGGCCATACACACACCACTTGGCCGAATTTCTCATTGTTGGGCAATTTATTTCTTGTTTGGACTATAATTCACTTACCTGGGTTGTAATTCCATACTTGTGTTGCTTTAATTCATATAGCCTAGACGTTTTAATTCATTGTTGGACAAATTCTTATCAATTGGATCGTTTTATCTCACCCATGCAGTTTTATAGGCCGTATATCGTATTCCTACCACTGCTATGGACCATACGCTTCAATTCACTTTCACTGGAGCGACTACACCTCACCTACAAGGCATACACACTCCCTAGGTCGTCATTCTCATTGTTGGTTATTAATTTGCAGCTCCACTGGGTCAAACATCCTCCTTGGATGGTGATTCATTGTTTGGTCGACCTCCACTCAGCCTGATCGACTTCCTTTCACTTGGATGAGCCACAATTTCCTTGGGCAAGTCCTGCTACATTTTCCATCATTTCATAAGGTATTTCTACTATGATTCCCGCTGGACCTTGCCTCTAGTTAGATAATGGACTTGACACAATGATTTTAGGAGCCTACCTACGAGCTTGTAGATGGTGGGGTTTGATTTTGAACCTTGTCGTAGACTACACATCTCATCCACATAACTGTTGCAGAATTTGGGATACATAGCATGGATTATGTAAAGTAGATTTCATCTACTAATTAATTTCTTCAACGAGTATATTATCCATTGATCGGAGTGTCTAAGTACACTTTGAAGAACAACATAATAAGACAATATACCCAGAGGTGTGGGTAAGCGAACTTCAAAAAGATAGATACACTGATTAGAGCTCAATCTATTTAGAATGTGGTTCATGGAAGCATTCATGATTATAGTGTGAAATTGGACCAACAGTGGGTCTTCTTCTAGTTAGGAAAGGAGGTATCCATAACCAAGAGTAAAAGTTGCAGTGAGCTGAGTATGAAGAGCGAGTTGCAGTGAGTTGAGTATGAAGAGCGAGTTGTTATCAATATTGGCTCTTGTCTAACTTAGCACCATTTTGATTGATCTTGTGTGCCTTGCAATCTTCCTCCAATTTTTGAATAATGGTACTTTTGGTCCATCGAATGCCCATTTATCTCTCTAGTTGTGAATCAAAGTAGTGCAAGACAAAGTATTGAGCCAATGCAACAATCCAAAGCTTGAAAACCTTTCAAGTTCTAAGAATAGAGAAAGATCGTTGCATGCTTCTACATCAGTGACAATTAATGACAAAAAGAAGAAAGAAGTGAACAATCATAGAGTAGGGAGAAGCCAATAAATCAAGATTTATAGTCTTCCATGCTTCACAATTTTCACTTACAGGCTCTATAATAATCTTACAAGTTTTTGACTAGTAAGGTTTGAAGATGTCCATTGGAGAATAGTATGGAAGGTTAATAGCATCACTCAACATTGCAATGATACCAAAAGCCCTAGAGAGCAATACTAAGAACAGAGCACTCCACTTCAGAGTTCAAATAGAGCTAAAGACCTAACATCAATTGGCATATTGACAACTAAGGTTTATTTTCCATTGCATAGTCATCCGGCCTCTTCTGTGCAAGTTATGTAAGTGAAGGAAACATCCAACCAATCCAAATCAAAGGTTGCACAAAGAACAAGCCTTGCAGCCATCAGAAGTATAGAGATCCTTCTACAGGACAAAGGAACAGAGGCCTAGTAGCCTCCAAAAGATAGATCTCTTTATATAAGCCTGTGAATAGAGTCAAGAAGAGACTTCCGCAAAGGATCTATGTTGGTGAAGTGAGTGGGCTATAAGTCCCTTGTTTACGGATCACTCTGTATTGCAAAATTATAGATATGTTGGTAAATATTCAGAAATCTACAATATCTTTCTCTAGTTTAGATGATGATGAAGCAAGATTTATAGGTCAGTTATTTCAATATCAACAAATAGAATTTTGGGAGGGGATGAAGTACTTAGGAATTTATCTCAAGCCAAACGATTATGGTAAGAAGGATTGGCATTGGCTTATAGCTAAAGTTTAAAAGAGATTTTTTGTTTGGCATAATCGATGGCTTTTTCGAGGACATAGACTCATTTTAGTCAAATCCGTCCTGGAGGATATTCATGTTTATTGGTCATCCTTAGAATTTTGGGAGGGGATGAAGTACTTAGGAATTTATCTCAAGCCAAACGATTATGGTAAGAAGGATTGGCATTGGCTTATAGTTAAAGTTTAAAAGAGATTTTTTGTTTGGCATAATCAATGGTTTTTTCAAGGACGTAGACTCATTTTAGTCAAATCCATCTTGGAGGATATTCATGTCTATTGGTCATCCTTAGAATTCCGGGAGGGGATGAATTAATTAGGAATTTATCTCAAGCCAAACGATTATGGTAAGAAGGATTGGCATTGGCTTATAGCTAAAGTTTAAAAGAGATTTTTTTTTTGGCATAATGGATGGCTTTTTCGAGGACGTAGACTCATTTTAGTCAAATCCGTCCTGGAGGATATTCATGTCTATTGGTCATCCTTAGTATTTTTTCCTAGGGGTATTATGGAAAATATTAGACGATTAAGTTACAAATTTTTATGGTCTAATTCTAGGGAGAAAAAAGGAAGTGCACTCGCAAAATGGCAATCTATTACACTCCCAAAAGGTATGGGAGGGGATGAGGATTGAAGAATATACACTCATTTAACAAAGAATTGGCAACTAAATGTGTCTAGCGATTAATTCGAGGCAAGGGACTATGGTGTCAAGTTATTACTCAAATATATATATCCCCAAGCTTAATGGAAGAATGCATGAAGTCTCCAAACAAAAAGTGGCATAATTATTCAATGATCTAGAAGGCTATGAATCTATCATTCCCATTAATTGGTCAATGGTTGTTATGGAGGATAGGGAACAAGATGAGACTAAGGATTGGTACAGATCCATGGGTGGGTTGCAGTGAAGCTTTCAAACTGTCTGAAGGTTTGATTGAGGTTCTCCACAACAAGGATATATTATTTCTTCATTAGGTAGCCCATACAAAATTAACCACAATTTAGAGGTAAGAATGGAAACAAACCGACATTCTAGGTTTGGAAGGGAGAGATGTTGAAGAATGGGAAAGATAAATTTGTGCTCTTAGATCTAGTCATGCTAGAATAAGGGATGATGAAGACGAGCTCGTCTGCGGAAAAACCCTACAAGAGAGATCTACACTCCTAAATTGGGTTATTAGACCATATGTTAATTGTAGCTGAAAATAGGGGGGATTAGGCCCAGTGGTGGAGGGTTATTTGGAAATTTAAATGCCCTCTAAAGGCACGGATATTTATGTGGTTGGCCTTGAATAATAAGGCTCTTGCTTGGGAAAAGATGCAAAAAAGAGGTATGCATGGTCTAGGATGGTGCATTCTATGTAAGGAATTCAATGAGACTATTGATCATATGCTAATGTCTTGCTCGTATACAGAGCATGTATGGAAGGAACTAGAGAGAATGACTGGTATGAGTAATATATGGGGTGGCAATACAATCAAAGAAGGATTAACCAGGTGGTGTAATAACTCCATTGTTAAAAAATTCCAAGCATTACCTTTCATTTGTGCTTGGGGGATCTAGTTATCACACAACTCACAGAATTTTGAAGGTTAAATGAATCCTCCTACTCGGTGTGTATGTCTATTTTAGATGGCTTTCCACAAGCTACAAAGCTCAAATCACAAAGACAAGTATTCGAGAAACAGATTGATAAGAGTGGTGCATGGGCTTATTTCGATGGGGTTTCTCAAGGAAATCCTCCTAATTGTGGAGTTGATGGAGGCATACATCTAGATGATCGTCATGTTATATCTTTTAAAGCTAGTTTAGGCAGGGATACAAACAATAAGGGTAAGTTGATGGCTTTAAAACTGCTACTAATATTGTCAATTGAAAAAAGTGCCCAAAAATTACAAATCTTTGACGATTCTCTTGTTGTGGTAGATTGGATGAATGGGACAAATTCTTTGGAAATTTTTAATCTAGAACCTATTTATGAGGATATTCAACTTGCTCGAACAGCTTTTAATTCCTTGTCTTTTCACCGTGTCTATAGAGAAAGGAACGTGATCGCTGATGGTCTTTCAAAAGTTGGACACCTCATTGAAGGAGCTTATAGATTATACAGGAGCAATTGCAAGCACTTTCAACTGAATATCATCATATTCCTTTCAATTAACATGGGGATATAATTTGTGATATCTATATGTAAAGATGTAAAAGGACTGTTAATTTTATGATTACATTGTTTAGTATCATTCCAAAACACTTATTTAGACTATATTTTGATAGTGATCTGGTTGTGGGATCTTTTTATTGATAACATTTGTTATGGAGCAGGATATATATATATAGACCTATCCATACTTGCTCTCCTTGAAAGGGGATTTTTTTGCAATGCAAAAACACGTCTACAAAATGTAATTAGTTATTCTTAATAAAATTACGATTTTTTCCCAGGAATAAAAAAGATGCATGTTTTTCCACACACACACACACATATATATTCCAAGGAAAATCTTACAGTATCCTCCCCCTCTTCCCCAAAATATCAGGATGGAGGGTGGCTCAACTGCTAGTCACAATAGCCGCTAGTAACACAGCAGCAAGACTCAACTAGACTAAAAACAGAGACCTCATGGAAAACTCCACCTTGAAACTGTTAAATTATGAGCTTGATTTCTTATGTGGATTATTTCTTTATTTCCTTCAACACTTTGATTCCAGCTTAATACATTTCAACAATATAGAATCATAACTGAATAGCAATAATCATGTAGATACATAAGCATGCACATCAATAACACATATACCCTGGGGAAACCCTTTACAGGGAGAAAAACCCCAGCAAACGATATTCCTTTATTGCATTAATAATGTAAGATCACTTACAAATATCCACCATGAATACTCTGCTCTTAAAGAGCTTGCCAAGTTGACTTTGACCTGACTGTGTAACTAAGAAACCTTGCTGATATCTAAACTTTTGTTACAGGCCAGCACTGAAGATGTATCCAAGTTGCCTTCAAAGACTGAGATACGTTGCCTCTTATGGACTGATATATCAGCTCTGATAGGGGTTCTTATTGTTGCCTCTATTGGACTGATATGTGCCTCTGTTTAGTACTGGTATTGTTGCCTCTATAGGAGTGATATGTGCCTCTGTTTAGCACTTGTATTGCTGCCTCTATAGGACTAATATGTGCCTCTGTTTAGCACTTGTATTGTTGCCTCTATAGGACTGATATGTGCCTCTGTTTAGCACTCGTATTGTTGCCTCTATAAGACTGATATGTGCCTCTGTTTAGCACTTATATTGGTGCCTCTATAGCTTCACTCTTACCCTGCATAACAACTGTAGAGAAGAGAGGAGTCGACCTTTGCTTATAAAGGAGTGAAGAGAAGAAGTGGAGAGGACTCGAATTACAGTTATGAAAGCATGCTTGACATAACTCAGCTTCACACTTTGGTTCAAAAATAGAACTAGACTTGAGACTTCAGTTACAACTCGCCCTTGACTTGGCATGCATGCGTACTAACTTAGAATGCACATGTCATGCATGCAACATGCAACTAGACATGCATGCAAATGCATGCAACATGCGACAACTTGACAACTTTGACTTTGACCTAGACATGCAACTTTGACTTCTACAACTCGACTCTTTACATGGAATTTCTCTTCATGGTGGATAATGTTACACGTGCCAACGCACTAGATCAATACTATAGTGTACCTTTTCACTACCGAGGTTTCCAAACCTCTCA
>ML776748.1:1287421-1312920 GCA_009831015.1 Picea engelmannii | reverse complement strand
CATCTATTGGCAAAGGGATCCCACCTATAAGGTGGATCTATGAACTGAACCTTTGTCTGAGCATAATTCAAAAGGTTCTACATCCTTCTTGTTGGCTGTGACTTCTTCAGAGGTAAGGATCAGAACAAGGTATGCTATCTATCATTTTCAGATCTGGTATATTGTTTTGAGTTCTATACAGTCTGATCTATCTAGATCTATGTTCCAGCATTAACAGTTATTAGATCTAAACGATAAATTAAGGTTACCTCTCTGTTTCTACAGTTTGATTGATGGTTTAATGATCAGATTGGTTTTGAGTTTAGATCTGTATGTCTCTATCTATTTTGAGTTTAGATCTGTATGTCTTTATCTAAGTTGAGTTTAGATTTGTATTTGATTCAGATCTGTGTTACAGTCTTACTCTTTAGATCTCTTAGATCTGCACTAGTAGTAGAGATTGTTGTCTAAACTCTAGATCTAGTTGTTTTACTCATTAAATTTTAAAAGATATTACTGTTATGTTTTACTACACAAATTCCAACACATGCCTCACTCGATGTCCCTACTAAGTCGAGCGATGTAATCAACACCGATTGGTTTACACTAGATACCATCCGTGAAATGCAAGTAAGTGCCCAAGGTTTTCCTTGGAATATATATATACCAAGATTAGAAATATACATAGACAATGAAATTAAAGAACTTTCAGATGAGGAAGCAGTCTTGATCATGCGATGCACGGGGCAAAAGGGACATTTGTTTCACACGAGTAAATCAGCAGCAATATAACAGTGCACTAAGATATAAAGGGAAATATTTAAGAGAAGTTGTCACCTTGTATAAATGATTTTGTGAGATCCCTTCTTAATATTCATCTATAAATAAAAATGGTTTGTGGGGACCTTGTCACAATCTTCTAGAGTTAAAAAATGGACAAGATAACAAAGGGAAAGAGGAGAGCTTTGTTTTGTAATGATAGATTAGGGAGACAGCTCTAGGTCATGCCAACCGTGTCAAACGGAGGAGCTAGAAAAGCTCTCAAGCAAGTGGACAAAGGAATTTCTATCCCTGGAGCAGGAAGTGTTGCACGTGAAGAGAGAGATGAAGAACAGTGAAACTCAGTACTGCAGGAAATAGCTCCACTTAAATATTAGTATGGAAAGTTACGGATGAGGATCAAGAAAGAGGTTTTACCATGGACAAAGGAACTAAATCAAAACTGAAGTACATCAAATTAGAGTGTATCCAGATCAAATATAGTATCCAAAGAAATTTGTAATCCTTCCCTCTTCATGATGATATTGTGGTCATGCCAGTAGTGTCGGAAAATGTGGAGGACTAAAACACTGTAATGCAATATTATTGTATGTAAAATTTTGGTGTGGACAATTTTATGAGCCATTAATTTTTAATGTGAAGGGCACTAGAAGAATTCTATTATACAGGCAATAGCTATAGCCAAATTATGTAAATTATGGATGTTTTGATGTGTTCTTTTGAGGAAAAGGGTATATCTAATCATAACTAATGATTAAAATTTACTACCTAGTGTGCAAGTCAAAAACTCTGAGGGGGAAAATATAGAAATAAGAAATTATCAATAATGGCATTAGCAGAATCCACTTACGATATTTAATCTGCATGTTGCGATAGGGATACATACCATATAAGATATACTAGCATATATGCCATAAAAGATATGATATCATAGTTCATTATATCTCTCACTCTATTTAAAAGAAGTCCAGAAGATATAATTCTTTATCTCTTATATGAATAGAACCGGAGAAGTTCATAAATGTAAAATTGCATATGAAGAGATAAAATGCACCTAATGAGCATAATTGCAAGTCCTTCCCATTGCAAACATTCCTAGGATCCACTGCACAAAACAATGGATTAGAGGATCAGGAAAAGTCCCACAAACGCGCATCAATGCAAACTGAAAAACCAAAGATTGGTAATAATGATTTTCAATCTATAATATATGCACCAATGAACATGAAAAAAAAATGAACAAGCCCAATCCAACCAAAGACAAATAATAGATGAAGTATAAAAGGGAGTTGAAAATACCACAACTAATGAATAAAATTGTAAGATTATCAGTAACTACATCCTCTGAAAGCTTTGCAATCTCAGGTAAAATAAAACTAACTGCAGATTGCTCATTAAACCCTGGTTGAGTTAGCACTTTGAGTAAGCATGTGCGACTTGAGCGGTAGATAGCAGAATCCTGTTCACAAAACCACTACATCTTAGCAAAATGCATAGGAGAAAGTGCATAAACGTTGACACAAGCATTTCCTCAAGAAAGTGAGAAGCAAAAAAAATTAAAGGAACCTGAAGAAGGAATTTCCTCCATTATCAGTAAAACAATTAATTTATTTCAGCACCTGTTAAGCTCCCAATTATTGAGTATACCTCTGAAGAATCAATTTGACTTGACACCAATACATACAACGGCCAGATGTTTTGCCTCTGCCCTTCAATGTTGACAAAGCCCGAGAAAGTGATGGTCATTTTGATCCTGAGGAAGGAGAATACAAACTGCATTATCATACATCAGCATTTATTACTTAACAAAAAGACACTATATAATAATGGCCATAGATAAATACTTTATTTAAATGGCAATTGAGACAATGTCCCAAACTTATAACAAAATTATATGCTATTGCCTGAATTCATTTTTAGCTATACTAGGGGATTATTATAGAACGGAGATTGCCTGAACCTTAGTTGCATAGCATTTTATGTAACAGAGACAAATAATGTGAATCAGTGGTCATCAGATTCATTCATAATGGTGCAATCTTCTGCACTCTAGAGCTTCAGTAGTTAACTGGATGCAATCTAGGTTTCAGTAAAGCTTAGGGTTAGATTAGCAAACTTTTAAGATCAATTTGCTACAAATCCACACTGGTTCTGATTTTCTTTTTTCTTTGAAGATTAAGATGCCTCCAACATAAAGAACCTGCAAGAGAGATAGTCTCTGACATCTTGAAAGTACATCCAAAGAAAAATTCCCAGGCATTTCTGAATAAGGTTCCCATAATTAAGTCAAAACAGTGATGCAATATGCATTCATCGTTGACACCACATATTCCCAAAAATATTATTTATTTTATAGAGGATAGTTATATAATAGCATTTATCAAGTATTTTTATATTTTTCATATTAGAAGAGTCCTAAATTTAGTGTAAGAAGTTAACTAGTATTTCAGTGGGATTTTTAAACTAACGTTTAACTAAGTACAGTGTTTCCCACTTGAATTAGAGATCAATTGTGGTATGGAACATCGTAGAATAATTAAATCTGTTTGCATATTAGATTTGTATTAATATGAAACTATAAGTGTGCAGACAACGTTTGGCACCCGGCGGATATGCCTTGAGAGCATTTCAGTTGGCTTTCTTTCTCAACAGGGTTTACAGTTTGCACCATGGCAGATTCAACAACGGGACGTGAAAGTTACTGCTACTTGGCCCTTTTCTCTTTGATGGAGATCGCCTCTACCCCACCAAGATGAAGACAACTTTGGTTCTTTCAAGCCTCCTCACTGCTTTAGTCCATTGGCATATCGAGCGCCTCCCCCCTCCAGCAGTTCTTTGGATCAAAGTAGTGAGATTTGGACTCGGAAAAAACTCGGCCATCTTGGGGCTCAGAAAGCTGGGCTCAAGACTCTACAAAACTCTGCAAATACAAAAAAAATTCAAACTACTACAAATTGTGTGCAGGAAAAATAACACTGACGTTTCCAATCCATAAAATCTATGAAACAACAGTGTGAGGCAAGTTTGGCGAGTCTTGGGCGAGTTTGATGAGTTTTAAGGTGAGTTCGAGGTGAGCTTGGTGAGCCTTGGGAAAATGTGACAAGTTTTGACCAGGGGACAAGTTTGCAAGCAAGTTTGGGCAAGTACTCATCCAAGGAAAGACCCGGCAAAACTCATGTAGACACACTAGTCTTCCACAAGTCTCACAACACTGTTTTGGATGCTCTCAGTCACCTTCCCCTAAACAGGAGATCGACAAGGCTTTCAAGGACGACATTTATCAACAATACATACATGCTTTCAGATCTCCCCTTCCTAGGCTCTCAACCTTCATAGTATCTTCTTGCATGAGGAATTCAAATCGTGAAGTTTAAGCAATCTAGGGAAGAGGGGGAAATAACACGACAAGCGGGGAAGTGAGCAGTTGTTAGAGATTTCAGGTCAGTTATCCATAATTCCCCTCCTCCAAGATGGACCGGCCTTGGGTTCCCAAAATGACAGGACTTAGGAGTGAGGCAAGGGGTTTCGCAGATTACAACGGGATGTTGGCATTGGAACAGGGTATTTTGGTCTTCCCCTGGGCAATTGACAATGCACTTAGAATTTTGGATATTTTCTTCAAGATAGAGACCCATGCAAGATGCGTTAAGCCCATCTTGGAATACCCAAGGTATCTTTGTTTATCTCCTTATAGACAAGAGACCAAGAGCTCAATAGGGCTCCAAGGATAGGGAGGTGTGGCTTGCCTTTACCACGATTTCCTTCAGGGAAGAGTTCATTGGTTGCCTCAAATGAGTTCACCATATTCATGTGGGTCCAAGTTAGCAGCATGTCCCCATCCCCCAAAACATTTATTTTGCAATTTGTTATTTCACAACTACTTCAGATTTTTTCCTCAATGGAGACTCTAACAAGGATCCTTACCACGACCTGTATGCCAACATCATCCAGTGCTCAACTCTTGGGAGATCATTCTTTAGGTGGATTTCAACACCTATATTGCAACCTGCTAGATTCCCCTAAATGACAAATCAGAGGATGCTCTTTACCTCTAGGAGATTGAGCCAGCCTCAATCATTTCACACAATATTCCAAATGATGTCATGGGGCCCCTCTCAACATATGGCAAATATCGCTTGCATCTCAATGAATCCCATGACTTATTGATCCTAAATGGTATCCCTTGTTTCCCTAACCCCTGCAGTGTCATACGTTCCCCTCACACTATGGGAGCTAGTGTGGTAGACTACATCCCAGCCAACTAGGATATGCTCCGCTATATCAGTCAGCCCTTTGTTCCTCTAATACCTACAACCAACCACACCCTCCTCTCCCTTTCTATTCGCATTGACCCTCCCCCTACCCTACCCCCTACCCCCTCAAACCACCATACTCTTCGAGGATGAGTACTAGGAGACTTACACAACCCATCTTAATGAGCTACTCCCCTCACTACCAACTTCTCATCCTTGGAGTCAAAGTGCTGCAAATATGATTCTCTCCTCAACAACTTGAGAAGTGGCCCTTAACTCGTACCCTCACACCATTAGTCCTTCATCCCACTCCTCAAAAACCAAATACAATCACATGAACAAGTGGTATGACAATGAGCACAAAGCCTATCACAAACAACATCATTAAATTTTTCTGCACAACCCCACCTCCTTTCCACCAATACAAAAAACTTATCAATATTTACCTCCACCGCAAAAAACGCCTCTTCATTTCACAAAGGAGACGTGATTTGCGTGCCTCGCCCAAGTACTCCCTTGAAACTATGATTTGGTCAAGCCATTTTGTTTTCAATTTTCTTACCAATTCCAATTTTGGGGGTCAAATAATGATGTCATCGATTCAATCCCAATAAATTTGGGTGGGAGACACGTTCTCGAAGCTCTATGCCATTGCCCTTCATTTGCATCTATCCAATGAGCTTGAAATGTGAGATTTTTGAGGCAAAGGACATGCAAGTTTAACATTGAGATATCAAACCATGGACCATATCCTCTACCTACATGCCATTATTGAGGAAGCAAGAGTAAAGACACCACTCTTCAAAAGTCTTTTGTTGCTTTGTAGACTTTTAGAAAGATTTTGACTCATTTTAGAGGGACTCCCTATTCAAGAGGCCCAAAAACATTGGTATCTCAAAGATTCTCATCGTTGTTATCATGCATCTCTACAAGGTCATCCTTGGTCGCCACTGCATAGCATACGAATTGTCAACCTTCATCAAGCGCACCATTGAGATGAAGCAGGGGTGCCCCCGCTCACCCACCTTATTTGGGATCTACATTAACGATTTGCAGTCACTCTTGCACAAGCACATCCAACCAGGACACGATTGTCTACTTCACTATGTCCCGATCTCTATACTCCTTTTAGCAGATGATGTGGTTCTATTAGCTAGACTGATCAGACAAGAATTGCCAATTGTGCCATCTTCAAGAGGTTGACACTAAGGAGCATTTCATTTTTCGTGGCCCCCTTTATTATGAGATCCAAGGGTGGTTCCATTGTTTGTTTAGGGAGTCAAAGACCCATTCCAATTTCTTTCAATATTCCAACCAGTGTTGCCTGGCTCTATACATGTAGGAGGTCCTCAGACTCCAATCCACTCAGTTGTTCACTTCTTTCTTCTTGGTGCTCCCTTCTACCAGGAATACCAAGAGACAAATCATTAGCAGTGGCTCCTGATTCTATATCAATGCAGGCTTGGGGAGCTATTCCTAGTTCCTAGAGGCCCCAATGTCATTGTTGTTCCAAATCCCTTACTAGCAGTTAGACGAGGCCACCCAGGACTCAACAATGGGTGACCTCATCCAAGCAATAGCACAGTGCACAATACAAATTATATCCCAACTCCTCCAAACAACACCCTATCAAGTTTTCACCGTTTAACCTTGGATGTTAAGGGAGCCAATGTTAGCTCATCCTAATACGCTTGCATTATTTGTATTCCAAATTTTGGGTCCATTTATCCCAAATTTGTTTTCCACTATCAGTGCTTGGTTTGGCTTATAGCTTAAAGCTTGTACTGGGCTTGTCTTAGCTTAGAGCAATACTTTACAATGATTTACTTTCTGCATCTTTCTTTATTTAGGAGTCATTTTTTCACACTCCCACTATTTATTAGCACTCTTGTACTCAATAGTCACATTCACCTACTTTCATGGGCATTTTGTTGGACATTAAAATTATCTTATCTTATTTTAATAGCCTCCACCCCTGTGGATTTACATAGACAACTAGATGCTTTTTTGAGATTTTTTCATCTTCAGCAGTTGATAGTCAATCATGGGAAAACCAAGGAAAGTTCTACCATATTTTCATTTCTTCTTCAAGAGGGTGGAGGTTGAGATTACTACAACATACACATATCCAAGGGTTCAGTTTTTGGACCCAAGTTTGAGCTAAGGTAGGCTCTTCAACCCCAAGTTAATAAGGGGTATAGACCTCTCACCCTTTTAAAAAAACATTGCTTCCAACATCATTTCAAGACATCTCATCTATGTTGGACCTCATGCACTCCATCATTAGACTTGTTGTCGCCTTATACACACCTAGGAGACATGGAAGAAATCTTCAATCCACTCGGTGTGTCCTGGGGGCAAGTGAGAGTTAAGGTGTTGTCGTCACCTAATCCTCAACTCCTCCGTCTAGGCCAACTCCTAGCGAAGCCAAGGGAGGTAGTCCCGACTCCCTAACAAATATACTAAGGCTTGAAACTAATCTAAGTACAAGAATTGAATCTAGGAGTTTTAACTTTCATTAACCAACATAAAGCAAAAGCATACACAGATCAATTATTCACCACAAGATACATAAAACATATACTTGCATAAAAGGATACTTGAGACACAATGTTAGATGCAAGTAAAATCAAATTGCTTCAAAGTAAAAGACTGAAATAAAACATGTGAAGCATATGGCTTTGCAAATGTGTAAATGAGACCAGTGCCTTAAAGGTATCGTGGGCAATGTAGATCGTATGTTTTATTAAGGTTTATTGATGGTAGGTTAATGAGATAAATTTTAATTGCATGAAAATAAAGTGTTTGTCTAAACTAGATTTGGCCCTTTAGAAAAAATCCCTAAAGTGGAGGTTGAGCTTGTCGAATATCCAACAGAAAGGTCCCTCTGATTTTGCACACAAGCTCAAGAAAATGTGGGAGATCCGACATGGAGAGCCTAGATCTCAAAGTTCCCGCCAAATATCTTCACAAACTCTCTTACGTTTTCACTAAAGCAAAATTTTCGTTAGGATTTCCCTAATTAAACTATCACCACTGACCAACCCAGCGTGTATGAAATTTACTCCCAGAAGATCGAGACTAGCTCGCAACTAGAAGGGTCAGGAACCGCACTGAGAGCTGAGGGGAGTTGTTTATTTTAAACAATAAAGCAAAGTACTGAAAGGGAAATGTTTTTTAATTACTAAAGTCTTCACTGACCAGCCTCTTGCAAGGAGCTGAGGAGACTGTTTATTTCCAACTTTGAAATTGCATAAAATGGAAACTAACTAGCAATTAGTATTCTACTTTGCAAAAATGAAATCTAATCTAGATTGTGGTTTTATTTTAACTTTAAAGATGATGTGAGTTTGTTTGAGCACTTAAATCAAAAGGACAAATTGAAGCAAGCTAAGACACAAGATCCCAAAATACAACACACACACACCCCCGCGGGGGGGGGGAAGCAAAGTGAAGCCTCCTTTGGCTCACTGATTTTATTATCTCGGTTACAATTGTTCTTTGAAGAGTCTTAAGATCTCTTTAAATGAGAGATGTGGACCCTTATATATGGATCAGAAAAAAGGAAAATTTGCTTTTACAATAGTTTTCAACAATGTAAGGCCACTTTGAGAGTCTTAGAAACTTCAAATCTTGGAATTTTCGGTAGAGTATCCTCTTGTTTTCGCACCAACCTGCACAAAACAGCAAACAAAAGAAAGCAAGAGATGGCCAAAAACCTGTTAGAATATGAAGGATTGTGCTCGTTTTACCATTGACAATACCCTTGTCACCCAACCATAGGCCAAAGCCACCCTCCGAGCACCTTGACCTTGACAGAGAAGAATACTGGTAGCAATCAATAGCCAAGCAAGGCTAATGCACCAAGCAAGAATAGAAACCAAGCTGATCAGATAGTCCCACCCAGAAACTAACGCAACACCTTCCCCAGAAACTAACGCAACACCTTCCCCAGAAACTTGCGCACAAAATTGTCAACTGCAGTGCGCAGAAATTGCTCTCTGCAATTCTGAGAAGTGTGAATAATGAGAACTGGCGCCCTGTATTTATAGTGGTCTGGCAGACTTACTGGGGCTGACTTCTCCTTCTGGGTACTAATTAATTCTCATTAATTATATTTATGTAGCCGACATCTCGTCTAGGGTTTCCTTTACTTCATTGCTTCCTTCCGGAATATTCTAATCTCGTCATAGGTCACAATAGAGGTTCATATCTCTCGAAGCTACCATAAGAGTGTCTTTGGTTATTAGTATATAAAGCCCAAATTTCTCCTAAGTGAATTTATTGAAATTTTGCAAAAAAGGAACCAAAGAATCAAGATAGAAAGTTTGCTTTCTTGGGATCTTTTGTTGTTGTTTTAAGGCAGCAAACTAGAAGCACTAAATTGTTCAATATTTATATGAAGCACTTAGAAAAAGAAACTACCTTTATCCCTTTAAAATTTAGAAGCAAAACTTGATAAAACTAGTCTTTTCTAGTCTAGATCTTATGCTTTTGAATGAAACTTTTAGATGCAAAAGTAGATCTAGTTTTTCCTATATATGCAAAATTGAATTTAGATATCTTTAGACTTTAAATCAGATTCAAATAACTTGCATATATGCTCTTAAGGTAACCAAGAAATAATGTTATATTGAGAAAGAGAAAGAGAAAGATCTTCAAAGCCTTGGAACCTTGGGCAATGTGGGGTCTTCTTGATGAATCAAAGAGGGTCTCTTTGTCTTTCTTGAAAGCTTGAAGGAGAAGAGAGTGCAACAATGCCTATCCTCCTCTTCAAGTTATGAGACCCTGCACACTTAGATATTTCTTGCCAAAGAACTATTAGTAGAATAGTGTTACTTGCATAAAAAAAATCTTAAGAAAGCATAAACATTAACCGAAATGAGTATGCAACATAAAATATTAATATACAAGAAAACAAGATTATAAAGCAACCTAGCTCTTCTAGTCTTACCCTTCTTGGAGACAACTGCACTTGAAGGCTACAATCTAACAATTAAGCCAGAAAAACAAAGCACGTTACCTCACAAATTAGCACACCATTGACAAATGAGATCCACACATGAAGCGTGATCACCAAAATTTAGCCTCCAAAGCCTTTTATTCCAAAATATTGATAGTACAAATGATATTACAATACAATCCTTCCAAATGCTCACACTAGTTTGCAATGGGAAGAGTGCTCCAATATATAGCCAAGAGGGAAAGATGTCAAAGGAGGAGGGCGCACCACTTGGTGAAGGGGGACGCACCACTTGGAGAGTAAAGCAATGCCAAGTGTGGGATGAGGGGCTGCCACCTCTCCCAATCCTCTAATTTATCAACACATGGAGCAGCAAGTGGGTGAGAGGGGCGCCACCTCTCAAGAGGCAGGCAGCCTCCTCTTGGAGTGTGCCACCTCTCCCAAAGAAGGGCACACCCTCTCTTGGAGAATCCACCAACCACACCAAATCTTTATTGAATTGATTATTTATCCACTTAGAAACTCCTCTTTGATTGCCACATAGTCTTTTGAGGCTTTATTCACTCAAAACATGTCCCAACATGTTTGCTTGAAAATAGTCACTTGTTGATTTTTCTTGATTTTATTTGACTTTTTGGGTTTTTTGAGTAAAACTGATTTTTAAGTGATTAAAATCACTATTTTTACTCAACCAAGTGAGTACTTAGGTAATGTGGGTGTTCTAGGTCCAAAAATGAGCACTCCCAAGGCATAGGAAAACTCCTAGTACCATTTTTTTATTACAACTTTATTTTTTTAATTAAAAATTCTCGTTTTGCGGAAAAATTTTAATTTACTGAAAAAATTAAAAAATCATAAAGGGGACTTAGCACATTTCCATAAGACTTTAGGAGTATGTTTAGCATGGTAATATACATTAGACACTAGGATTAGATCCATGCTAAGGCCTAACCATGAGTATATACTCCAGCTTTGGAGAATTGAGTGAAAAAACTCATAAATTATAAATTGTCTTTAAACAGAAAAATATAATTAATAAGTAAAAAAAACACTCCAGAGTAACAACCCATGCCTAATAAGTCAAAGGTGGTTAAGACCTTTTACAAGTTCATCATGCAACATCTCTTATTACAATTTGTATGGAAAATGTGAAAAAGGTGGTCTTATTGACCGGCTGAACTTCTGAACTCTGAACTTTGAACATGAAAATGTTCAATCTTTGGCGGCGCGTTAGAAATCCATCCTGGTGCAACTTCAATGGATAATAAGACCCATAGTTTTGTATGGCTAGGAGGTGTGGGAACCTAGCCTAGTTGAGTCGGATTGGCGCGAACCAAGCGAGCCCAAACCCTCGTGCTTCATCTCATTATCAAATGCAAGAAGATGATTCCCTAACCCATCAACCAATAAGAGTTTGCAACACATCCCTTTCGAATAGATACCATCTTCAAACAAGTAGAGATGTTGCATCGCCTCTAAATTTTTGCTGACTCAACTCACAATAAGGACCACTATCCATACTTGGACTACTACTCTTCCGTGGCCATTTCTTGATCCCTCTCTTAGGGAGAGTACACTACTAGTTCTCAGAGGTTTCAAGTCTCCTTTAGTCAAATGGAATATTGATGGAATGCTTTGCCCTGTTTAGATACTCTTTAAAAGCCCCTAGCCACCTCTTGCCTAATAAGCAAGAGATGAACAAGATTATCATGGATGATATTCATAAGCAATATATTAAATAGCTTGAATCACCCCTCTAGGGGGTTGAAACCCAAGATGGCCTTTTATGCAAAGCACTTCATGAAGCTAAGAAATGGCCTCATCATTAGGAGCCCTTACATGCTCCAACATCGGATACATGCGCTCAAGACCCCCCTAGACCAATTCCAGTTGGGCTCTCATCATCTTCAAGTGCACGTTGAGCACCAAATTCCACAAAGAGGAAACTTATGCTCAAACGAAGGAAGGATTCACCTTCAAATAGAACCTTTAAAGGCCTTACAATACCCAAACATGACTTTCAACACCTTATTTCTAGAAATTCCTTACGTAAGTAATTCCCACCTCCTTTTCTTGATGGGATAAAGTATGGAACATAAAGAGATGGTTGTCCTAGCATTAACCTAAGCTAACTCACCCCCACCTTGCCAAGCTAAGCCTTAATGTAAGGGAAGTATACTTACTTATTTCCTTGGCCAAACCAGCTAGCAAACCTTTCATCATATCAAATTTGAGGGAAGAAAAAAGGCTAGCACAAGAATTATGCCCGCTTTGCCACAAAGAAGAGCTCAAGACAGAGGAGAACTTTGTATCCAATTGCCCCTGATATTATGAGATATACAGGTGATTTTGTTTCTTGTTCAAAGATTCACATAACTCCCTCTCCACATTCTTCTAATATGTAGACGAGCAATGTCTGACTTTATATATAGGAGAGGGCCTCAAACTTAGATCTCTCATCCTTCAACCACATCCCCCAATCATATACTACTCATAGGATCACATCTTTCTTTCTAGTGCTCCAAATGGACAGGGACACCAAGAGGCAGTCAGATAGTAATACCATTCCATCTTCCAGATTTGTCAGACCTCGACGAGTAGTTCAACTCCCACAACAAGACCCTAACAGAGTTATCAACTTAGATCCTAATACAATTTACACCAAACCAACAAACAATCCACTTACTCTAGATCCCAACAACAAGCGACCTCTTCTAGATAGAGAGATTGTCAACCAGTTCCATCTCTTCTAGCGAGTCCCCTACCCAGAGTTTCTTTCCTTCATTCTCTAATGGTAGGAGAGTTACACATTGACAGTGGTTGCTTCAAAGGAGGACAACCTCCCCTCTCAATTTTTAGGCGACAAACATTTGGAGCCTTAAGGCTCTTTTATTTGTACTCTTTCCCAAGGCATTGTATGTTAAGATATTTACACTCTAAACAATTAGTTAAGTTCAACTTGGTCTAATATAACTTTAGGCAAAAGTGTGTTTCTTTAGTATGCATTTGTAGTTATGTAATCCAACAATCACGATATGTTCTAGACATAGAGTGATCTAATGGCTCATATTCTCCTCCATCTTAACGACTATATTAATCCATGGCCTAACACCCGATTGGTCCATGATCTCTATTTAAAGAACATTGAGGGTCATTTGTTGATGAACGATTGTGAGAAACTCTCTTGTAAATACTTTTATTTTGCATTAATATATTGCCTCAAGTGGCCATGTTGGTTGGGGCCATGGATTGTTTCCCTCTTAGAGGATTTTAACCACATAAAAACATTGGTGTTATGATTTTTGATCTGGTTGTGTGAGCAGTTGCTTAGGGTGTTCGTCCTGGATGAGAATACCCTATTTTTTCGAACATGGTATCAGAGTCCGTTTGAAAACCCGCTCCCATTGTTGATCGAGATGTTGAACCCGAATTGTCGCATTTATGGGTTCTACTATTTATGTGTATTTATGGGCTAAGCAGAATGTTTTGTTGTGTTCAGAGCGTTGTTTTCAATTTGAAACACTATTCATTTCCCTCAAAAAGGTTTTTGTTTTCCCAAGATATGGCCATTTTTGTTAGATCTGGAAGTATAAAGTCTGAATATGTCCTTTTTAAATTTCTTTTAGAGTTAATATTTCTATTTTCTGTTTTTTATTTCCGTTTTGCTACTTTTTCTTGTTTGCATATGCTCTTTGTTGTGCGCTCTATGCGATCCCAGCCAATCAGACACAAAGTGAAAAGTAATTTTTTTCTGCATATGTTATTTGCTCTACGCTTTACGCGAGCTCAGCAAATAAAAAACGAAGAGAAAACTTGCATTTTCTCAGTAAGCTAACCGAGATCTAACCCCATTATTGTTGGGATTTGGAAAAAAAATTGAAATTTTGCTTAATTTTGTGTCCGACCATGTTGAAGTTTTTTTCAGGCAAAAACAAGGGTTTTTGGAGTAAGCACATACTTTGAGGCAAAGAGTAAAAAAAAAGGCCCCCCTCCTTCATTAAAATTGTTATATATTTTGCACTCATTTGGTTGAAAGTTGTTTTATTTAATAAGAGGTCTTGAATTCAAGTCTCTCTTTTTTGAGTTACTTTTTGAAAAAATTCATGCAAACTTGAGTTATCTCATAATTTTATTGTAAAGTGCATTTCACTTCAATTATAAAAGTGAATCACTATAAAGTAATTTTAATATTCTTTTTTTCTAGTTAGTTTTTGCATGCAACTTTAATTTATAAAGTAACTTCATTGTAAAAGTGATTCTCACTTATTCTATAAAAGTGAGTCACTTTTTAAGTAACTTATTTGTAAAAGTGAGCTTATAAGTAAAGTTAGAAGGAGGGGAAATTTTATTTACTCAACCACCTCATTGTGCATTCATCACCATGTGGGTCGACTTCTACCTGACACGTGGCAGTTTGGCTACCATTAATGTATTTTTAAAAAGGGCATAACTTTCACATCCGAAGTCCGTTTTCAATGTTGTTTTTTTAAACAACCTATTTTTGTGAGAGCTTTCCATCCAAACAATCAATTTCAACTTTTGAATCCATATTATCTGCATATTTTTATATGGGTTCTCCAAGTGATCTTTTACTGACCAATACCAACTACTTCTCATGGAAATCCCATATGGAGGATATACTAAGAAGTAAAGGATTGTACCAGATTAGCTTGGGAAAAAAACAAGTCCCCACTAATGCCAAAAAGAAAGCCAAATGGGATAATAAAAATGATGAAGCACGTGGATTAATCGAAATGTCCATCTCTCATGATTTATGGTTTCACCTTCAAAGAATTGGTGACCCAAATGAAGCCTGGGCTAAGCTAGAAGTTGAATTTGGTAAACACAGTGTGATTCGAGCCCACCGGAATGAAAATTAGTTAATGACCTTAAGTCCCAATGATTCCCCTTGCATTGAAGATTATTTATCTAAGTTCAAAACACTTGGACTTTTACTTAAAAACTGTAAGATAGATCTGAAGGATGACTGATGCATATATGTTATTCTGGCTAAGCTTGGTAGTGTATATTCTATCTTTGACCTCTTATGCCAACAGAGAAACTCTAAGGGGTGTTTACCAAGCTCCCACTCTTGATTCTTTTTGTAATTCTCTTATTAGATAGCAAGATAAGCTCTTGCAACTTGGAGTGATCAACATTGCAGGTACATCTAACAAAGCCTTAGTGGCCCAACAGAAAGATAAAACCAAGCATCCAAAGAAGCAACATCCTTGCAACAACATGAAAAACAAGGGTCCCAAACCCTCTTAGCCATTTTCTACTTCCAATGGTGACCTTATGGAGTCTAAATGTTTTAAAAAGATGGAGGCCTTAGAAGCAGCAATGAAGAAGCACAACATCAATCTTGATTCTTCTTCTTCTATTAACTCTTCTTCTCATGGACATGCACTTTCTGCTTCTGGTTTTTCATTCAATACAACATCTACTTCTTCTTTTCATGAGTGGCTTATTGTTTCTGGAGCATATTACCATATGGCTAAGAATAAAGCCATTTTTTTACTCTTAATGAAAGTAACACCAAACAAATATTTGTTGGTGATGATAGATCTCTTAATGTTGTAGGGTTTGGAACAATTCAGGTAGATAATGATCATTTCAATGATGTATTATGTGTTCCAAGTCTTTCCTGCAACCTTCTATCAAGATATCAGATCACTCATTCAAGAAAACCGTAGAGTTTTCACCTCACCAAGTTTTAATCAAGGATTTAAAAGATCGTATGCATGTCCTAGAAATTGGAATTGTTGATGATATTACCAGGTTGTACAAATTTGACAACTTTGGGTCATCATCTTTTCCATCAATTTTTCTTGCTCATAGCGATGACTTGAGAAAACTTTCACATGAGTGGTTTGGTCATCTAAACTATCATTCATTGCAACAACTATGTAATCAAAATATGGTTAATGATCTTCCTCTCGTTTCTTGCAGAGATGGTGTTTGTGGGAGTTGTGTTCTCAACAAACATCATCAGGACAGTTTTGACAAACGTGCTTCTTAGCACGCCTCAGCCCCTTTGCAGCTTGTTCATGGTGATTTGTGTGGTTTGTTTTCTTCGCCTTCTTTCTCTAGTCCCAAGTACTTCTTAACTTTCATTGAGGCATTCACGGGAGTGAGACCAGAGATAGGGCATTTGAGGATCTTTGGTTGTCCAGCTTACACCCATGTTCCTAAGAAGAAGAGGACGAAGTTAGAACCTTCTGTGAGGAAGGGCGTGTTTGTGGGATACAACAAGACTTCGAAGGCTTATTGGATCTACATTCCAGAACAATGGCAGATTGAGGTTAGTCGAGATGTCAGGTTTGAGGGGGAGTTGGCTTTCAGGAGGTCCCGAGACACCACAACAGAGACAGATGGTGAGGAACATGAGGCTCCGAAGTTTGAGGAGAGTACAGGTCCATCCAATATAGAGGTTCAACCTTCAGACCATGAGGAAGAGTCGGAGGAGTCAGTGGATCCAGTGGACCCTCCTAGTGATGAGGACACAAGGCCTAGATGGCTTCAGGATACTTTGAGAGATGCGGAGAGGCACGCGGCCCCCAGGGACACTTTCAGGGAGAGTAGGCCTCTGCAGAGGTTTTCGAGCTATGTGGCCCTTATGAGTAGCATCATTGATTATGAGCCAGCAGGTTTGGAAGGATGCCATGACGGAGGAGTATCAGTCCATCATGAAAAATGATGTGTGGGACATAGTTCCGAGACCAGAGGGAAAGTCTGTGGTGACTTCCAAGTGGATCTATAAGATCAAGCAAGTTGCAAATGGTAGCATCAAGAAGTACAAGGTGAGGTTCGTGGCGAGAGGGTTCTCTCAGAAAGAGGGAGTAGACTATGAGGAGAATTTTTCTCTTGTCGCCAAGTATACTTCAGGGCTATTATTTCTCTTGCTTCAGTTATGGGGTGGAGAATACATCAAATGGATGTGAAGACAACATTCCTCAATGGTGTGATTGAGGAAGAGGTGTACATTGAGCAACCTCAGGGCTTTGAGGCACATGGGAGGAAGTCCCATGTTTGCAAGTTGAAGAAAGCTTTGTACGAACTCAAGCAGGCACCCAGGGCATGGTACTCAAGGATCGACCGGTATTTGCAAAGCATGGGCTTCACCCAGAGTGAAGCGGATCCCAACTTATATCTCATATAGGTTGGTGAGGATCCTCTTATATTGGTGTTGTATGTTGATGACCTATTCCTCATGGGAGCAGAGGAGCTCATTGCCAGTTGCAAGGGGGATTTGGCTTCAAAGTTCGAGATGAAGGATATTGGATTGATGCATTACTTCTTGGGATTGGAGGTATGGCGATAGCCGAGCGAGATCTTCCTTGGACAGGGGAAGTATAAAATTGAGATACTAAGGGAAGTATAAAATTGAGATACTGAGGAGGTTCGGAATGATGGACTGTAAATCCATGACTACACCTATCATCACCAATCTAAAGAGGTTGGGGGCTTCGGATTCAGACTTGGTGGATCCCACGATGTACATGCAGTTGATTGGTTCGTTGATATATCTAGTCAACACCAAGCCGAATCTTTGTTTTACTATCAACACCTTGAGCCAGTTCATGGTTGAACCGAGGCAGGTGCATTGGGTAGCAGCGAAGCATGTGCTCACATACCTTCGAGGTATAGTTGGATTTGGTCTGAGATATGTTAGGATGGAGTGAGGTTGCATAGATTGGGCAGGTAGTGTCGTTGACATGAAGAGCACTTATGGTGGTTGCTTCAGCCAGGGATCAGCAGTGGTTTCATGGTTCAACAAGAAACAGACTGTTGTGGCACTCAGTTCAACAAAGCAGAGTATATGGCAGCTAGTTTGGTGAGTTGTGAGGCTATTTGGCTTCGCAAGCTTCTTGCAAGGTTATTTGGTCAAGTGATGGAACCTACGGTAATTTATTGCGACAATCACAGTTGTATCAAACTCTCAGAGAATCCAGTGTTTCATGATAGGACGAAACACAATGAGATCAGATACCACTTCATCAGAGACGAGGTGCAAAAGGGAGTTGTGAAGCTCTAGTACATTTCCACTGATGAGCAGATTGCAGTTATTCTCACCAAGCCCCTAGTGAATGGGAAGTCTATCTACTTCAAAGACAAGCTAGGAGTGGTGGAGAATACCTACCTCGTTAAGAGGGAGTGTTGATATTTTGTAGCTTCAAGGAGTTATTCTCACATTGGCCTTGGTGTCGAGCATGTGGGAATCTTTGTTGGCACTCACATTGCGTTTTTATTTTGTGAAAACCCCTTTTATGTAGAGTTGGGGCTTGGATTTGTTATTGTTGGGGCTTGGCACCCACTTGGAAGAATAAACAATTCTAATTTAATGTTGAGTTTAGAAGGGGTTCCTAAACTCACTCATTAAACTCCTATATAAGGAGAGGCAATATGAGGAGGCACCACACATCTTATTTTGTCATCATGGTGTTGGCATGAATGAGTGAGCACTCTTGCCAAGGAGATTGGGGTTGCAAATTTCAGCAAAGGAAATTCTTCACTTTCTGTAAATCTGGCCTAGGGTTTCTGTTCTTTTCTCATGTTTTCTATCTAGAGAGAGAGGTTGCACGTGTGGTTCCCACGTGTGAGGAAGAGGAGCAGCATAAGAGGCCACACATGTGAGTTGTGCAATCGGTACGGCATGTGCGGACCGTACAGCAGTAGAAACAGTCGCACTTGCGAAGTGTACGACGCATTTATTGCAGGTGGTACCGCACATGTGAGGAGAATTGCTGATGCAGGTGGCGTCAGCTAGGGCCTCTATCAGCTAGGTTTCTGCAAATTTGTAAGTTGGAAGATTTTCAATAATTTTGTTGAAGTTGTAATTTGCTGAGAGAATTGGTTTTGTCCTCAAAATTTCTCAATCTGAAAATTTTATTGAACAGAAATTTGTGTCTCTTGTGTATGGATGATTTCTCTTTGATCTTTGTGCTTCTGCTATAATTTTCTGTCATAATTTCAGTGTGAAATTATTCGGTGATAACAGCCCTAGTTTACAAATTGAGGTCACTTGGAAGTAATTTTCAGATCTGAAATTGAATGCATTATATGCTTAAAAATTGACAGGTATTGCACCAGACTTTGCACAAGCTACAATTGCACCAGTATCAATTTGAGCATCAAGACTGTACCCTTTGAATCCTTTAGTCTTGATTTCCACAGAGATTACCACCCTGTCAGTTATGGCCTTTAGCTCGTTGATACATAAGTCTTTTGTTCTTGGAAGAGCTTGCTACTTATTTTCTTGGATTACATGGTAATCCTCTTCTTGTTCTTCTCCTCCAATTTCTGCTTTTCGATAGGCTCTACTCAATTCTTCATCAGAAGAAAATTCATGTGTCGGTTGCATCATCTGGAGCCTTTCTTTTTCATATGCAACTTCTGCAATGAGTCTTCTGATTTCTCTTTTCTTTGCTCCAATTCCTTCCTGCAGCGTCTAAATGTATGTTTCTCTTTGGGCTTGTCTCAAATGATGAGCATTTCCTTTGTCAGGAGAACCATGGGAAATAGTTCTATCTGTAGAGAAAATTCATGTGTAAGGACGGGGAGCAGAGTTATGATAATATGAGGCGAGAGGATACTTGACAGGAAAAGAGGATGAAGGTGAGTTCAACACCACACTGTTGTTGGCGCACTAGGAGAGAAGGAGATGAATTTGAGCTTTAAGAGAGCGGCGACGATGTAAATCCCATACTAAAGTAGAGTCAAGTTGGGTTGGAGATTATCAATAGAAGAAGTATCAAAAGACAACATTTTAATACATAAGAAATCTTAATAATACATTGGTCAACCCCAAACTTGTCTCTGTATCAGACTTGTAAGCACTACTATGTCGCCTTTAGTCAAGAGTGTGGCTGAACGCATTAGCGAAACTGTGGGGCCAGGTACTGGAAATGTTGCCCCAATAATTCCATCTTTTTCTCCCATTACTCTTCTTACTGAATGGAATCAAGAATATGTTTCATTGGGAACAAAAGACATTGAATCCCAACCAAGAAGATTAGAAGTGGGAACCTCTAACAGTGGAAAGGAGGTTATAAAGTTTAGAAGGCAAAACAGTATGCAGATGCCTCCATCCTCATCCAATCAACTCTCTAGGAGTACAAGTACTAGTGGTTCAAATAGTCATTCTCGAAGACAATCAGAATGCAATCACTGTAGAAAACAGATACAAAGTCTAAGAAGAGAGCAACAGCTCCAACATAGGCCTTCATATGTAAATAGTTCTTCCTCTAATTGTGTATATCATCAACAATCATAGTTTATAGATCCCTTTGAGATCAAAATGATAAGACTTTCTATTCCTCGAGAAAAGGAGGTATCCAGTCCAAAGAAATTGCAAGAAAGAAATATTGCAATAGGAAATAGTAAAATGCCCTTCCCTAATCACAATGTCACAACAGCTGATATGAAGATTTTGACATATAAGAAGTCAGTTGATGAAGTCGTATCTCTTGAGTTGAAGCAACTCAATTATACCAATTATCAGATTGCTTGTCTACACCAAAACATCGATGATTTAGCCAAAGATGTCCTGGCAATAAAAGAACATGTTAGTCAAATCCATTCAGAAATGACAGGCACAAGTCTTTCACAAACTATGAAAACAAATTATGAATTGCTTACTGCTTCACTCAGTAGAACTGATCAGTTTGAGGATGTTTTGGATGATATCAAAAATCATCTCATACCTCCACCTCCACCTACTTTTGAATATACAGATTCAAAACATGGTCCTATTTGTTAGCACCCAAAGTCTTGGGTCCATTTTTGCGTGCGCACAAACGGAAGTTGTGCGCGCTCATTCAGTGGTTTTGTGAGCGCCTAAGGAGATGCGCAAAAGAATGCCATAGTGCGTGCATCGAACCGGGTTTTGTTAAGCAACGCACCAAGTCTAATGGCGGTCAAGGGCGCGTCGGTCCGAGTTTAGTCAGTTGCACCGGAAATCAAGAACATGCCCACCGAAAACAAGAAAGGAATCACCAGGGTATCTCTCAGAACAATTGTTGCCAGCAGCGGATGAAGACGTGGGGCGGCCAGAAGATGAGTTGGCCAGGCAGTTAAGATTGCCCGTGATGAAGAGAACCTACGTGGAGCCTTGGCAGGGACCAGAAGCGTGCAAGGTCATTAGATCGAACAAGCGAGTGGAGCAGAACAGTGAAGGACAATGCTCCCCGATAGAAAAAGATATAAAAGAGAGCTCTCAGCTCGAAAAACAAGCTGGTTAATTTCAAAAAGTGTCCCAGAGCTCTGAGTTAGACTATTGCAATCCTGTGTTGTATGGAGAAGTCTACTATGTCTTGTATTTGTCAGAATCTTAAATCTTAGCGCAAGGCGCATATAGTTGTATTCCAACTATTTACATAGTAATGAGATGAAGTCTTATGTTGTGCTACTCAGTCCTTCGACACAATGTATATCTCTAATATGATGGAATACGTCCAGTAATAAAGATATGGCAGTTATGTTCTATTTTGTGTTTGTTATGAATGAGTAACACATGTGCGTGTATTGTTTTAATTCTTAGTCCTTGTTAGATTATCAGATATGAATTACATGGATGTCATTTGCAGTATTGTTAGTTATGTTTGATCCTCCATCCCCGACACAAGACCTTATGGTCTCTGTGATCCTCTTTGCATCTCGGGTGAGACCTTCCTCGACTTCAGTTGAGGATTGATATGCCGGTGCTTGGGGGTTTTTGTTGGACATGCTCTGGACAAACCCTGGGTCTCAAACCCCCTAGTGTTAAGAAGGTCAGTGCACGCATAAGCGTGGACTGAAACAGCAACACTGCCATAGTGCCAACAAATGGTTCCATTGTCAGGACTTGAAGTCTTATTGAGATTGATGGAGGAAAAGAGAAATGTGGTGGCGTCCGTCTAATGAAGAGATTCAAGACTGGATAAAAGTGAAGGAGGACGAGTTTTCCCTACGGGGGATTCCAGTCTTGAATCGCGCAGATCAGCCCGGGGGCAGAAGCGCACGTTGGTGGCGCGCAGTCAGATCAGGAGGAGAAGGCGCAAAATGTGGATGCGCCGAATGTGAAGGAAGATGGAGGATCCCCTAGTGGTGGGGGAGACGAACTGATATTGTTGGATTGTCTTGCATGGCTGGAACTAGAAGGCTCTTTAGGTCCCCTCACAAGAAATTTCAGGGGAAGATGGTCTTACCCCCACTTTGTTCCACCCCCCTTGCACATTTTTAATCAAGAAGAACCCACAGTAGATAGTGAAGTGGTTGAATTTGAAGAAAGGAAAGAAGAGAAAAGAAGTGACGACACAAGTGAAGAAGAAGGTGAAGTCAACAATACTTTACCCCAAGCAATAGTGGTGTGGAAGGATTTGTGTAATGTCCCTTTCCAAATAGGAGCTCCAGAGAGGAGGCTTCATGGTTTAAACCGCCCCGTTAGACTATAGTCAGGGCCAAAGAGGGGTAAACAGGGTTACTAGAGGTCACTCCAGTCACAGATGTTATATTCGGAAAGTGACATTGAGCTAAAAAGGGTTAAAAGCGCTTTTAAGTCATTATGAGCTAAAAATAGAAGTCAACAGTGAATTAGGGTTTCAGCGTGATTTAGGGTTTTGGAAAGCTATAAAGGAAGGGTCAGCGACCTAATTCATTATTATGCAGATTATGACTTGTCATTGAGGAGAAGAGGCGCATCTCAGGAGAGATAGTTTAGTGGATTCCAGGAGAAAGACACCAGTGGTTGATTTCGGTGTTGAGAGACACACCCTAGTCACTGGGAAGATCATTTAGGTCTTCCATCATTCTTCAGCAGCAGTTACACAGTGTTCAGCAGCAAGGGCGCATTCATCCAGGGCGCAGCTTCTGAGAGGGTTTTTAGTCGACTTATCCCATCCAAGGAGAATTTCGAGATTTCCCTCCGACCCATTTGAGAGGAGGGCAAGGCACATCTTTTGCCTGATTCCTCATCAAATTCCGATGGAGGAATCAACTGGGACGCATTTTCCAGACTTGGACGTGCGGCACTTTTGGCGGGCACATTTGGGGTTCCAGAGCGAGCATCAGACCAGATTCAGGGAAACCCTTCCAACCCATTTCCCAGTAGACCAAGGCGGTCATTTTGAGACATATCTCGTCCGATTCCAACAGTGGAATCACTAGGACGCATTTTGCCAGAAAAAGAGGGGCACATTCCCCCAGGGGTATCCATCCGCAGTCCAGATTCATCAGCAGGGGGGTCTAACAAATACTAGTACTAAGGACTAGAGCAGGGCGCATCATTTGGGACAGTTTCCAGGCCATTCTGAGAAGTATAGCTCCCAGGGCGAACTTTCCAGACTTCCAGCAGTTACCGTCAGAGTTGCCATGGTCCCAGCGCATCCATTGATTCCGCAGTGCTCCCATATTCCGGGTGTTATCTCTTAGTTGCTTATTTGTATTCCGGCTAAGATCCTTTGTCTGTTGATCTAGTCGAGTATTATCAGTTTATTCAGCCGCATTCGGCCATTTTGTAATCCACAGAGATATCATAATACAAACTTTGCAGTCCTTTGTCGCATTTATTATTTGTATGATCATTTATATGTTGTAAACCATTGATCCTGCACACATATTAGCAGCGTTTCCTAGACTAGCCAAGTCAAGAACATTACAGTGGTATCAGAGCTTTAGTCTTGCCAGCCTGTGACTAAAGACAATGAGTGCAGTAGAAGACCAAGAGGGCCGTGAACACGTAGGTGACGAATATGTCACTTACAACAGGCATAAGGAAAGAACGCATAGGCCTGATTTTCCCCCTTTTCCTCCTAGCTCAAAGGAAGAGGAAGAGGCACACAGAGAAGCAGAGAGAAGGGCAGAGCATGAGGCTGAGCGCGAGGCTGAGAGGATGCTAGTAGACAGATATGAGCGAACAGAGGGCAGTGGCAAGGCCCCTGTAGATTCAGAGACAGCTTTCCTGCAGGTTATCAACGATATGTTAGCTAATCAACGGACCATGTCTCGGTCCTTGGCACAGGTGGTTAATAGATTGGCTAGAGTGGGCACCCTAGACACACAAGTCCCGCATGCAGCACAGGGGAACTCAAGAGTAGGCAGTAGACCCCAGTCACCCTCTCGCATATACACCTCTGCGAGTAGGATTCCCAGACCCTTGTTTCCCAGTTTCCAGAGGGCACCCCCGGTAGCAGCACCGCCACCGATAGCACAGAGGCCACCCACTCATGCAGACGACATTACAGAGTATAGGAGGGAGTATGCAGCATTGGGTGGTGACTTCCATCAGGACATGACCTTAGTCAAGTACTGTGGACTCAGACTCAGGAACCGCCCCAGAGAGCCACAGAGGTGAGGACCACAACAGCAGCAAGGGCATAACCTCGATTTCATCCGAAAAGTTGGGAAACTCGCCATCCCTTTTTTCGACGGATCGTCCAAATACACCGCCAGAGATTGGGTACAGAAGCTAGACACGTATTACAAGCTCAACCAGATGACCGAGACAGAGGCCATCAGTTTCGTGACCTTACACTTGGAGGGTGAGGCACACGAGTGGTGGTATCATGGACTGGTGACATTGGGTCACAGTCGCATCACCTCCTATAGGGAGTTTACAGATAGGCTCATGGACAGGTTTGACAGGAAGGATCCCGAGATACACTTCAGGGATCTAGCCCAGTTGAGACAAACTAGCACAACAGAGGCGTTCATCACAGAGTTTCAGCGGGTAGTCGTGGCAGTGACAGATATATCAGAGCCCAGGCTAATCATGCTATTCACAGAAGGACTCACAGAGCCTTTGAGAGGATGGGTGAAGGCATACAGGCCTCCCACTTTGCAGGATGCCATTCTTCGCACTCGAAATCTGGCAGACTCAGTGCCAAAGACTAAAACTTTCTCCAAACCATTTGTGCCCCAGAGGGATCGAGACAGGAAGCCATTCCAGAGAGAATGGAAGGGCAAGCAGAAGTTGGATGATGATACTAGGCGAGAGCTTATGAGGAAGAAGCTTTGCTTCAGCTGCAGAAATCCTTGGGTCCCAGGCCACAGGTGCATGGGCAAGGGAGAGATTCATTATATTGAGGTAGCAGCAAACAGCATGGACAATGAGGAGGAGGAGCAGGACAGTGGATCCACTAGTTTAGAGGAGGAGTCAGCACTAGCAGAGGAGCAGCCTCCCCGTAGACCACCAACACAGACAGGAGCCCATCCTCCAATAGTCCCACAACCACCAGAGCAGGCTAACAGGAGGAAACCAGCAAAGGGAGGAGTCATAGCGACCCTTTCTGGTGTTCCCAAGTATGATACCCTCCGTATCAGAGGGATTATTCAGGGGCAACGGGAAATCGCCCTGATAGACGGTGGGGCCACCCACGACTTCATCGACGCTTCACTAGTATAGAGACGGGCACTTCAGACAAAGGAGTTTGAGGGGTTTGATGTTGCGGTAGCAGATGGCCACACAGTGGAGTGTCTAGACAGAGTTCCAAACTTAGAGATGAAGTTAGGCAACTACACAGTGAGAGACACATTTTATGTGGTTG
>ML776748.1:1258980-1283665 GCA_009831015.1 Picea engelmannii | reverse complement strand
AGTCAACAGTGAATTAGGGTTTCAGCAGTGATTTAGGGTTTTGGAAGTCAACAGTGAATTAGGGTTTTAGCATGATTTAGGGTTTTGGAAAGCTATAAAGGAAGGGTCAGCGACCTAATTCATTATTATGCAGATTATGACTTTTCATTGAGGAGAAGAGGCGCATCTCATGAGAGATAGTTCAGTGGATTCCAAGAGGAAGACACCAGTGGTTGATTTCGGTGTTGAGAGACACACCCTAGTCACTGGGAAGATCATTCAGGTCTTCCATCATTCTTCGGCAGAAGTTACACAGTGTTCAACAGCAAGGGCGCATTCATCCAAAGTGAGGGCGCAGCTTTTGAGAGGGTTTTTAGTCAACTTATCCCATCCAGGGAGAATTTCGAGATTTCCCTCCAACCCATTTGAGAGGAGGGCAAGGCACATCTTTTGCCTAATTCCTCATCAGATTCCGACAGAGAAATCAACTGGGATGCATTTTCCAGACCTGGACGTGCGGCACTTTTGGCAGGCACATTTGGGGTTCAAGAGCGACCATCAAACCAAATTCAGAGAAACCCTTCCAACCCATTTCCCAGTAGACCAAGGCGGTCGCTTTGAGACATATCTCGTCCAATTCCGACGGTGGAATCACTAGGACGCATTTTGCCAAAAGAAGAGGGGCGCATTCCCCTAGGGGTATCCATCCGAGGTCCAAATTAATCAGCAGAGGGGTCCGACAGATACCAGTACTGAGGACTAGAGCAAGGCGCATCATTTGGGACAGTTTCCAGGCCATTCCAAGAAGTATAGCTCCCAGGGCGAACTTTCCAGACTTCCAGCAGTTACCGTCAAAGCTGCCATAGTCCTAGCGCATCCATTGATTTCGTAGTGCTCCCATATTCCGGGTATTATCTTTTAGTTGCTTATTTGTATTCCGGCTAAGATCCTTTGTTTGTTGATCTAGTCGAGTATTGTCAGTTTATTCAGCTGCATTCGACCATTTTGTAATCCATAGAGATATCATAATACAAACTTTGCAGTCCTTTGTCGCATTTATTATTTGTATGATCATTTATATGTTGTAAACCATTGATCCTACACACACATTAGCAGCGTTTCCTAGACTAGCCAAGTCAGGGACATTACAATTTGGACGATAGCAATTAGAAGAGTGGAACTAACTCTGGCTCCAAGACGGCCAATCAAGATAGTACGTTGAGATTGCTCGTATTCCATGGAACAGGTAAGGATTATGATGAGCAACATTGGTTCACCTGCAAAGCAATTTGGTCTGTAAAGAGAGTTACAGATGAGGCGGCTAAGATCGCGCAACTGGACACTACGTTCAAGGATCAGACCCTGACGTGGTACATGAAATATAAGGCTACTCGCCAACGGGACAAGCGAGGTCCCTGGCCGAGATCAAACAGGACCTGCTTTGAGAATTTCAGAAGTCAAAGTTAGAGTCCCAGTGCATTACAGAAATCAAGGAAATCAAGCAGAAAGGAGAGACCATCTGGGACTATGATCAGTGGTTCAAAATCTTATTGGATAGGTTGACGTTCCAGATCCAGGACATGCAGCACAGAGAATAGTTCATTGCAGGGTTGCTCCCCATATCCGAGCCCCACTCACCCAGCAAAAGGTGACAACTCATGCCAAGGCAGTCGAGATCGTGATGCGCTTGGAAGCCACACCTGGAGGCGCAAAAACATAGGCCGGGTTGGCGCAGGTTCAGTCACAACCGGCCAATCTAACAATACAGTTGCAAGATATGGTCAAGGCTAAAACCGTGCACGAACATGTGTGGTGCACTACATGCCACTCAGAAGGGCATTAACAAGACGAGTGCTCGGTCCTTCCAAATTATGTGGCGACCGACGCACCAATCCCATTTCCATCTGGACAGTCGAAATGGTGTGAAATATGCCGACAGTGGGGCCATGTGCCACCCCGCTACCCCACCTTACAAAAGTATCAAGCAACAAATCACACCACCTTCTGTGAATTCTGTAAGCCCGTCAACCACAATATCAATAGTTTTCGCTCCCTCCAAAATGATGCAAGATAATACCAAGGATGCATTTTGAGTACAAGAGGAACAAAAGGGTGGTGAGCGCGGGGGCGACAACAGAGGCGGATATCAAGGAGGACCTCGAGGTGGGTACAGACGCAATCAGGATATGATGGAAGAGGTGGCAGACACCACACATGCTTCAATTGCAGTGAAATTGGCCATGTCTCACGATTCTGCACTAAGCAGCACGTGCTCTGTGCATACTGTTATAATCTTAAACATGTAACCGAGGATTGTCAAGACTTGCTAAAAAAGTGGGAGGACAAGAAGGGTAACTGTAACATGGTACATGCCGAGCCGCGCAAAAACCAAAAGAAGAAGGGAGAAGTGAACGTCCGGGTAGTAACCCGTGAAGGGGCAGACTTCGAGCACGGAGAATGTTCGGGCCAACAAGCAAAGGCAAGATCAGGAAGGCCCCTTAACCCCCTCCTAAGTTTGATGCGGCTCAACAGAAGCAGTTTATGTGCGATGTGCAGCAAGCCTTCTAGGAAGAACAAACGCGCGAGGAGATGCAACGAGGGATTCAGAGGTCCCTTGAAGAGGCACAGCTCTGAGAGGAAGTTCAGAGGGCGATGCAGAGGTCGCTAGAAGAAGCACGGATCCGTGAAGAAGTACAACAAGCGACACAGAGGTCGTTGGAGGAAGCGTGTGCACGCGAAGAACTACAACGCGCGACACAGAGATCTTTGGAGGAAGCTCGCATGCGCGAAGAAATTCAACGTGCCACCCAAAGATCAATAGAAGAAGCACGCAAACAGACTATGTTGTGACGCGCTAAGTAAGAAGCGTATGAACAACACCAAGAAGAGTTGCAACACGCATAAGCCTTGCGTGACCTCGATCACATGGCAGAAGCAGAAGATCAAATTAATACCTTCTTGAACTATTGTTTGCGTTTGCTAAGAGATCCAAAAGTTGTGAGTAAGTTGACTTCAAAGTTAACTGCTTACATGAAAGAACAAGGAGAGGAGACCACCATTGCAGCTCCGCTGCCAGAAAGGGATGTCTTCCAGGTCAGCAAGCAAAGGGACATTGGTCGAGAGTTTAAGATGACCGCAGAGCTAGCTGGGTATGATATGGATGGAGTCATGTTGGATCTAGGATCCGACGTAAACATTTTACACAAGAAATCCTGGGAAGTGATGGGGAAACCGAAGTTGGTCTGGTCACCCATTCAACTTCGATTAGCCAACCATTATAAGATCTACCCCATCGGTCGACTAGAGCAGGTTGAGGTGAATATAGGAGTAAAAACAAAGGCAGACTTCGAAGTCAATCAAATCATGGATGAGTCAGATCCCTACCCTGCATTACTAGGAATCAACTGGGCTTTTGATAACAATGTGGTGTTGAATTTGAAAAAGAGCCAAATGTCATTTGAGACTGACACCATGCATGTGGTCGCGCCACTCGATCCATATGAAAGCAACCACTACAATGAGCCTGTCAATGAGGAAGTGCAGAGCTCGGCAATTGAAAATATTTACAAGGTCACGGGACATAGGGAGGACTACATCAACCCCACCGCAAACAGAGAATTAAGTTGGAGAAGTGTTAATTCATATGACACGAATTATGAAAATGCTTTGGATAGATGGCAGAATAAGTTGTATTAAGTCTCAATAAGGCGATGCGCCTGAATCACAAAGGCAGTGCAATGGATAGGGTCGGAACTTTTCGATGCCCCGCTATTTGATGGTACTGGACCAATGGACGAGATCACTCCCAATATCGATGAGCTCCTTCATCAATGGCTCCTACCAGAACCGATCATCCTACAGCCCACAGTAGTCACCAATTTACCCTCCGAACAACAGCGTAACCAACTAGGGGCCGCTCCACTCTCTTACTCTGTTATCCACCCTCCGAAGGTCAACAGCCAGCTCAAGGACGAACCAAGTAATAGTGGTGGGGGCCTGTTGGCACCCAAAGTCTTGGGTCCATTTTTGCGCGCTCACCCAGTAGTTTTGCGAACGCCTAAGGACATTCGTGAAAGAATGCCATAGTGCGTGCATTGGACCGAGTTTTGTTAAGCAGCGCGCCAAGTCTAATGGCGATCAAGGGCTCGTCAATCTGAGTTTTCTCAGTTGAGCACGTCGGTCCGAGTTTTCTCAGTTGCGCCGGAAGCAATATAGGAATCACCAAGATATCTCCCAGAATGATTGTTGCCAGCAACAGATGAAGACGTGGGGCAGCTAGAAGATGAGTTGGCGAGGCAGTGACGATTGCCCCTGATGCAGAGAACCTACATGGAGCCCTGGCAGGTACCAGAAGTGTGCGAGGTCGTTAGATCAGAGAAGCAAGTGTAGCAGAACAATGAAGGACAACGCTCCCTAGCAAAAAAAGATATAAAAGAGAGCTCTCAACTCGGAAAACAGGTTGGTTAATTTCAAAAAGCATCAGTCCCAGAGCTCTGAGTTAACCTATTGCAATCCTGTGTTGTATGGAGAAGTCTCATGTGTCTTGTATCTGTCTGAATCTTAACGCTTAGCGCAAGGCACATACTGTTGTATTCCCACTATTTATATAGTAATGAGATGAAGTCTTATGTTGTGCTACTCAGTCCTTCAACACAATGTATATCTCTAATATGATGGAATACGTCCAGTAATAAAGATATGGCAGTTTTGTTCTATTCAATGTTTGTTATGAATGAGTAACCCCTGTGTGTGTATTGTTTTAATTCTTTGTCCTTGTTAAATTATTAGATATATTGCTACTTCTTAGTCCTTAATTACATGGATGCCATTTGCAATACTGTTAGTTATGTTTGATCCTCCATCCTCGACACAAGACCTTATGGTCTTTGTGATCCTCTCTACATCTTGGGTGAGACCTTCCTAGACTTCGGCCAAGGATTGATATGTCGATACTTAGGGAGTTTTGTTGGACACGCTCTGGACAAACCATGGGTCTCAAACCCCCTAGTGTTAAGAAGGTTAGTGCGTGCGCAAACATGTACTGAAACAACCACACTGCCTAGCACCAACACTATTGAAAGATTATATAAAAAGAAAGATACAAGAAAAGAAGTTGTTATGAAATCAATAGAAATAATGCATGAGGAAGAAGATTATTTTGAATTTCTTGGAAAACAGAGAAAGATGTCTAAAGCTTAGACTTGTTAGGAAAAGCTTAAAGAAAAACGGTCTGAGGTTAAAGAGAAAATCCCCAAATAAAAATGGTCAAAAAAGAAGATGAGTATAGCCATGAGTCAGGAGGACCTAGTGATCATCATGATGAGAAAACCAAAGGATTTCCTACAGGTTATTTGGACGGTCCTTCATCTTCTGTACTTACATCCATAGGAGACCCTGGCCCGATTTCAGATTTTAATTGCAAGTCTCCTATAGATATCATGAAAGCCCTTTAGGCTTGAGGAGGATGGGAAAAAAAACAGAGATCTCTTTTAAAGAATCAACTTAATTTCAAAAAATCGGCTACAAGGCTTACCTGGGGTTTCACTAGTCAATTGGCAAATTGGTGGTCTTCCCTTGAGGAAGAAGATAGAGATGAAATTTTGAATGATGAAAAACCACTAGATACATTGATCCATACAGTTGCTAAAGACTTTTATGGTGAAGTCCCTATTTCAGGAAAACACTATGCTGACATGTTTCTTTCTCAAAAACTCTGTGATCTATCATTAAAGAATGAATACAAATGTATTATGCAGGATCTATTGTACAAGACTGGTGATTCTTCTAATCCTGCATAAAAAAGACATTATATTTCTTCTTGGTTAGGTATCAATCCTAACCTTGTCGGGAAAAAATTTGAGGATCTCAATATAGATCCTAATGATCTGTCACTTGTTGGACTACATGCAGAAATAGAAAAGACTCTAATGGATACCTGTACAAAGACAAAGGCATCCAAACAGATCAAGAAACAATCCAGGTTCCTTACTCAACCCCTTTGTAATTCATTAAGAGAAACATATGATTTTGGTTGCAGTAAAAATGGAAAAATTTTAAATCCAAACAAAAGGATTGTAACTGCAAATCTGGCAAAAAGGGGAAATATTTCAAGCATGAATGGAAATCTTCTAGACAACCTAAAAGAATGCTTTTTAAGAAGAGGAAATCTACTAAAAAATCTAGTAGATGCTACATTTGTAAAGAACGGGGTCATTGGGAAAACAAACAAATGCCCTAATAAGACCAAAAAGATTGCAGAAGTCTTAGAACTCTTTACAGACAATTTTGATCCAGGCCTTTGGGATTACTGCTCTGAGGATGATCCAGAGGTTATATATTCCATAGATCTCCCTTCTGATTCTTATTCTGATTCCTCTCCGTCTACACCTTCTACTCCATCTTCAGATGCTGAGTTTGAACAAGATTTCTTATGTATTAAAATGTTGTCTTTCAATACTTCTTCTATTGATAATCTCCAATCCCAACTTGACTCTACTCCAGTATGGGATTTACATCGTCGTCGCTCTCTTAAAGCTTGAATTCATCTCCTTCTCTCCCAGCACCCCAACAGAAGTGTGATGATGAACTCACCTCCATCCTCTTTTCGTCTCAAGTATCCTATCACCTCATATTATCATAACTCTGCTCCCCCTCCTTACACATCACTTTTCCCTACAGATAGATCATAGAACTATTTCCCATGGTTCTCCTGACAAAGGAAATGCTCATCATTTGAGACAGGCCCAAAGAGAAACAGACATTCAGAGGCTACAGGAAAGAATTAGAGCAAAGAAAAGAGAAATCAGGAGACTCGTTGCAGAAGTTACATCTGACAAAGAAAGGCCCTAGATGATGCAACTGGCACATGAATGTTCTTATGATGAAGAATTGAGAGGATCCTATCAAGAAGCGGAAATTTGAGAAGGAGAAGAACAAGAAGAGGGTTAACATTAATCCAAGATAATAAGAAGCAAGCTCTTCCAAGCACAAAAGACTTATGTATCAATGAGCTAAAGGCCATAACTGACAGGGTGGTAATCTCTGTGGAAATCAAGACTAGGGGATTCAAAGGGTGCAGTAAAAGTGTGGCATGTTTGTTCATTGATCTCTAGAAAAACTTCAACTTCTAACACATAACCAAAAGCTTCAAATAGATTTATTATGAATAAAAATCGAAAGCCTCATTCTATACTCACTTTCACTAAGTTAAGGGTTAAGCCCCACATATATGATGAAAAGTAGAATTGGAATCGTATTAGGCCCTTTGTTATATACAAACCAGTTAATGCCTACAAATACGTACGTTGAAAGGACCCCTTTAACAAAACATGAAAGTCAAGGCGAAACTCTTAACTTGGCTCTTACAAATAAGAACTATTTAGAAAGCCCCCTTAAACCAAAGAAGGTAGAGTTCATATGGTCCTAATCCACGGTAGGCTCACCATAGGTCTATGCTTAACTCATCTAGGGGTGTCCTCCCTTACTTATACCTCTTGTGGAAGATCAAATACTCTAAAACAACTCTTTTGGTTTCTCCTAAAGGCCAAAGTGACCTAGAATTGCATCAAGCCTTTTTGTGGTCATTCCACCCCTAACCATATTAATTAGAAGTTTGCCATCCTCAAAGACAAGCATCCTTAGATTGTTGATTTCAATAATTATTTCCATACGATTGGTATATAAGTTCTTTTTGTCTCTGGAAACAATATAATGACACTTTGTTTAATAAGGAGGCTATAATAAACTTCAATTGGATAGACGGACTGGCATTCCTTGCAATAGTCATAATGTGTCACTAGCACTTATGGGTAAAGGCACAAGACCATAAGGTCCAAGGGGCAGAAAATAATCAAGATGACTGTGATATTTATAATACATAAGAGACATGACTATTCTAAAGGACGTGGCCCTAAATAATTGTTATTAATATAAATGAGGTATATTACAGACAAAGTGCCTATGGTCACCAACTTGTCCTCGTGGCTTCGTGCTCAAATCAACAAGAAGGTGGCAATGCTCCTCTCCCACCTTTGTCAAATCCCCTATTTTTTTTCATAGTGGTGAGGGGGGTTTAATGCCTTGTACTTTGAGAAGGGTCTCATTAGTCCCCTTTCCAACCCAGTCACAACAGTCTTGGCAAGATTCAAGATAACCACATTGGCACCAAGTAGGTTGTGCACACAAAGAAGGTAGAGCTAGCCATTTGGCCACAACAAGGAATTCCAAAGTCTATCCAAAATCAATAAGTTCCTTTGTATTTTCTTGTAATCTCAAACAACAAGTTGCTTAGCAAGGCATAGAACCAAGATGGGACACCACACTAGTAGATGAACCTCCCAAAGATGTTGGTCAGCCCATAGAAGGAAATGATGATGAGTCACGAACTTCTCAAGCGATGGTCGCATGTGGAGACTAAGTTGACAGGTCGTTTGGTCTTATTTTATTACAACCTTATATGCATGTTGACTAGCAATTTTTTGTACTACCTTCCTTTTTAGTGCCTCACTTAGGAGATTACAACACTAGTTTAATAATAACTTTGGTGCTGAATCCAAGTGATGTAAGCATTAAATTAAGATCTAGGCATAGGCGGTGTTTTAAATTACCCCCAATTTTTATCCTTGGTGGCAGCCTGTTCGCCACCCTTTTCTTTTCGTAATATGCTTTGCGCATATTGTTTCATTAATAGAAAACAAAGCATATTTCATAAAGATTTAGTCATTCAACATTTATAAGCGTCATGAGAAGAATATATCAAAATTCAACATGTTAAAAAATATTATGTTAACTTTAGTCCTTGCATCTCGTTGAAACCTACAAATATCTAAGAGGGGGCACCACAAAAGTAAGGAAAAATAGGTTAAAAACTTGTTATAGACTTTACTTAGTTTAGCAACTCGTTAGGTTCTTTTTAGAGTTTTAACTTTTAGACCTTGAAATTTAAAAAAAAAAATAACGTATTTTGATCAAATGCTTCATAAATATTGTATATATTATATATAAAGTCTTTTGCATTCTTCTTATTTTAAATCTTTCTTCTTTAGTTGCAATTATAGCCTTTGAAAATTAATTTTTCACATTTAGTTGCTTGAAAATGATTAAAATAACAATGATAAGTTTTCACAATTGCTTATGTGTAACCCTGCGCTGGACTTTAAAGGTTGACGTTTCAGGTGGCTCACCCAAAACATCGAGCTTTAAAGTCTCCAACATAGGGTTACACATAAGCAATCATGATAATCGATACCTATGGAAATCTTTACAGTTCGAATGATAAATATTCAAAGTGAAATTAAAAATTAACAATAATCCCAATAATACAATAACAGGTATAGAGGGGAAGGAGAAAAAATTTGAAAATATGTATGGAGTTGATTAATTGGTAGGTTGGTTATCTCTGGATTGTAATAGGTCGTAGTTGCATAGCTGGATTCTTTCGAACAGCAATAAACTAATAATATGCTTTCAAAATCTGAGAAAACGCATGAAGGCATATCTATGCCCGCAACAAGTTCATATATACAAAGTAAAGCCTGCATACCATTAGAATAAGAAAAAGGTTGACAAGGTAAATAACAACCAACTACAAACCACAAAGTAATTTGATGATCGTTTTGGGATATTCCATTCAGGATTTGTTCGCTCTCATTTCCAAAACCAGAAATCCATAACTATTGAATTGTTCCCCCTGCTATAATTAAAGAGTAGTCCTCCTGAAGTCTCCTTTCTCTACTTCTATTTGATAAGGCAAATATCAGCTTGAATTAAAAATAAAGAAATTTGTAAGACAAATAAGCATACCGCCTTTGCCTTTTTGCTTGTATTTTGTACCGCAAACATCGTTGAAGAAATAAGGGCTGCAAAAGATTTAAGTTGACAATAACATTATAATCATAATTCAAGTCACATATGCATTCTAAGATTGTCGATTCATGCCTTGTTGCACAAACGGTTAAAAGTTCTAGCATACCTACTTAAGAAATTATAGTATCTAGAAAATACATGGAATTCACTCAAAAATGTTACTGAACAAGGAAAACATGAACTTACATGTCTTGATGCTCGGCGTTGAAGAATGTTGTAGAGTTCCACAGGCTTACAGTAGACCGACAAGCTTTCTTCAGCAGCTGCTGCTTCTTCAGCTGACAAATATACTCGGGGATTTTTATAGCCTACCGGCTCAGCATTCCTTGCAAGATTGTGATTGCGTGCAGGGTTCCTGAAATACAATTAAAAAAACGAAGCCATATACTGAGTCTTGTATTGTTTTTTCAAATGATCCGCGTTACTTTTTCAAATGATCCGCGTTGTTTTTTCAAATGATCCGCGTGAAACAATCAAAACCTTAAAAAAAAGTTCTGAGTCTCTTGTGACATTTTATTCAACATAGCTTATGAACAGCTTGATGACTTCCCCACGATCTTGAAATTAGTTTAAAAACAAGCAATTTCCACAGCTGACTAGAGACTATAAAACAAATACTCGATTATCAAGACTAAGGTTATAGTGCTGTAAACCCTCCTTTAACCCTGATAATTGCGAAATAGTACCTCAAAACACAAAGGATTCTCTACGTAGTGAATGGTGAAAAGTGATTAATAGTGTTAGAAAATGTCGTTTCTAGTCTGTAGATTATGGTGTTCAGAGTCCTGTGATTACAGAAAGGAGAAAGTAAGATCTGAGATGACTTAATTCTTCCAACCATGGACGTTAATTACAATGGGCTCAGCTTTCATTTTTTAGCATTTCAGATAATAGGCAGGTGATAACTTAGAACTAATCACCTTAGAACTAACATAGATTCATCTTAACCCTAGATATATTAAGCACAGAAAGCCTAAGCACAGAAAGGATCCAAAAAATCAAGGTGCACACAGGGAAAATGGATCTACTAGTTTATCTATTTTTTTAGAACAGTTTTTTTTTAGATTAGAGGTAGGATATCAGTTTTACTTTTCTATTTTAATTTATGCACATAACCTGACATATCTCTTCTACCCTGGACTGTAAGAGCACCTTGCTTCTTCTCTGTAAGAGCACCTTGCTTTTCTCAGTGCAATTATATGTGTGCAATTATATGTATTGGTTAAAATGTCATTTCTAGGTTAAAAGTATGCAGATGACCTTAGTTACCAAAGGCAGAAAGTAATATCTTCACTCAAGTTATAGCATCAGAATTACTGTGAAAAGGGTAAGCTAAAGCGAAAGAAAGCCTCTTACTGCATTGGATGCGGAATAGGTAGGTGACTACCAACTATTGAATACATTTCTTTTAAGAACCGTAGATGATATGCTTGTGTGCCAATCAGGACCTCTTGATAAATAACAGCAGGAGTTGGAAGGCAATGTTGTTAAAGAATGCACCACGTAATGTCTGATGAACTAACAAATACGCACCATCATGTAATTCCGCAAACTCATCAAACTTCACCAAACATATTTGGTATTGGATAGCCGTTGCAATGGCAGTGATGCAGACATGACAGGAAAGTACAAGAAAGAATTTCTTCAAACGTTTCAGCCTTTTGACGCCAGCAATACAGAGTGCAGAAGAATGATCAATGAGACAATGCAAGTATGGGTAGGGCCTGTATTTTCTCCCGAGCATGTAGAGGCAGAGTAACAGCTATTTACCCACCCTTCACCCCGTTAAGGTTTGGAAAGTGCCGCGGATCACTGGAATCACTAGAGGCGAAGTGAGGAATCAAAATTGGTAAGAGGTGGGGGCAGACCTTCCAATCCACTATGAGACAGTGGTTTGAGCCCTCAGCTCGGCCAGCTCAAAATCAAAAGAATCCAGTGGAAAATGGGTGAAAATATCCCCCGTGTCACAGAATATGTGGAGCATTTGCCCTATTAGAAATTTCCATGGCATTTTAAGCTCTCTGTATCATCAGTCTGTGTTATAAAAGAGTTTTAAACGATACAGTAAAGAGAAAAAAAATGCAGCGGACTGGAAGTATTAATACTTGGAAGAAAAATGGAGATAAGGATTCCAGACCTCATGGCGAAAGCAGACGGAGCTGATCACGAAAGCGAACCCCAAGCATCCACTGAATCCAAGTGGCAGGCAGTGCTGTGGAGATAAGAAATGTTGGAACGGGCGTTTAAAGTGGCCGGCGTTGGATGAGTTGAATTTGTCCCCTGCAACGGCTGCTTCGCACCCACTTTCAAAATGGCGAAGGCCTGCAGTTTTCTGGGATAATCACACCGACTGAATGTCATCCATTCTATATATACATGTCCGGACTCTTAATCTCAGTGTTCTTTATTTATGACTTCATCTCCCTCCAAATCATTTCTCCGAATATATCTCAACAACAAAAGCAACCAATAGACAAGCGCGGACTGTTCGAAAAAAAAAACACTATTTAACCATGAAACAAAACAGTTTTAATTAATTACTCGTGCTTACTATCGTTTAGTTTTAGTTTGATGTAATAACATTCTTCTCTTCATTACTCTCTTTTTATTTGATGTAATAACATTTTTTTTTTCTTTACTTTAATACTAATATTCTTGGTTTCTTGTTATGGTTATATGGTTACGGCTCATGCCACTTTTAAACTTTGACTTTCTTTATTAACGATGCTATATATAATATAATATATATAATTGGTTAAGAAATGGTTTAGTGGTTAGTTAATTATAATAATAATAATCTATTTTTAAGGATTTGAACGTGTGATCTTTTAAGAGGAAACACATGTTCTTAACCATTAGGCCCATATACAATAATAATAAGTAATAAATATTGTTCCAAGGTTCAAAACAATATTATAAAACGTTGAGGATATTAATTTTATATCCAATGATCTCTTAATTTGATTCAATCTTATAATTTGAGGTCTTACATGAGCTTGAGGAAGTAAGGTCCTAAAAGTCCCTTTATTTATTCCCTCACGAAGAGCTCTACATAAAGTCCATTCAAGGTCTTTATTCCCTCCCTTCAAAGAGATTTAGATAAGGTCCAGTCTTACTTAAGTTTTGGAAGTAACTTTGCAAGTCTGATCAACAATCCAACAATATAACTGCAATGCCAATAATATGGGCAAAAAACCATCCTAACAAGCAGGGGGAGGGGGGAGTAGAAACTCAGTGGTACAAGTGCATCGCACTTGCAATTCCAATGATAAAGAACGAACAAACCACAACTTTAGCCAAAAAAGCAAGAAATTGCAAAAAAATTAAGAGGGTAGCTTAAGCAATGATGAGCTACATGTGAGTTGATGGCCTTGAAACATGATGATGGGTGTCAACATGCTTGCAAATTAATGGACTGCTTAGATAGAACTTGGAGTATTTTGGGCAAGAAAAGATCCAAAGGAGGATGGAATCATGAAGTTCTAAAAATGCCTTAAACATAAGGCTCTAATACCAATTGATATATCATTTTATTCATGATGGACTTAGTTCACATATGTATTATATTTGTATTATATTATTTTGTATTTTTTATTGCACCTATCTCATTTTAAATAGCTCAAATGCAACTTGGTCAAAGTGGATCATGCAGCTCACTTTCATTTGATCTATAACCCTGGTAGACTTTCTCAAAGAGGATCACTTTCCACCAATTTTGTACTTTAATATCTAATAGAATATAGTGTGTGTGGTATGTATAATTGTGTGTGCATGGCATGTATAACTGTATAGACCTCCTTTGTGCTTGCATTCTTCCTTTATTGAGTGTTGGTATTCACACTATTGTCTGACTATGTACAGATCAAGTAAAATCAAAGCTTGACAACTAGGACTTTTTGAAGTTTTGCATTTCTAGCCATCTCAATGTTTCCCCTACTCAGAATTCCCATCAAACACTCATCTCCAAGATGCTCCTTTAATTCTAGTTGCAATGAAGCACTTCAAAACTCGAAAGAATGCAACCATGAGTTGTCATCTAGACATTGCACCAATGCAATAACATTTAGATGGATTGGCACATAATTGAGACATCTTCCTGTATATGATGGAATAGGAGATGTAGAATACTTTGTGGACTTACTAGAATATAAGGTAAAAGAAGACAAGCTAGTTCTAGCTTTAGAAGTTGCTTTAAAAGTTACTCCAAATTAGCGGTGTGCCACCCAAAGAGAGAGCTTGCACGATTGGAAAGACATATAACTTGCTATAAAGTATAGGTTCTCACATCCACTTGAATTTGAAGTTCATGTGACACGTGAGTGTGGTGATGCATCACAAAAGATTTCATAACAATATACCAAGGAAAGACAAAACTTGATATCCATGTGGATGATTCTATCAAGAAGTGGACAAGAGAAGGATGCCCCCAAAAGACTTTGGGTTCACATATATATTTATATCATGGGACCATAACCTATAACTTGTTATCTATAAGAGGAAGTGAGGTGTTAGACTAATTATTGGGAAGTATTGCCCCGGTGCTTTTGCACCACCTTTAGTTGTACTGGTAGGACTCCTAAGATCATTGTTGCACTTGGGAGTATTAATAAATATTTGTTTTTGGAATGTCACTCTAGGATGATCATCTCCTTATGTGTACCCTCAAAGCCAATCTTTAGTTATGGATCATAAGGATTCTATTTGGAATGAAGTACTATGCAAACATAAAATTAGGCAAGAAGATGATAACAAGGACAATCTGGGGGAATTGTGCTACCTCGCCTTCAAGGAAACAATAGGACAACTTTTGTTAGGGACCAAGTGAACATTAGTGATAACAAGAAATATCAGGAACCCCTTAAGGTAAAGAAGTTGAATATTAGTACCGACCCTTAGTCCAAGTGATCTAGGTGGATACTACTGGCCACCCACTTGTTTCGCTAATTCATAATGGTTCCACGTCACTGATCCAGGTGGATATTGGTGGCCACCCACTTGTTCCACTAATTCAAAATGATTCCACATCTTAGTAGTTTTTTCTACGGTTTTTCAAGTCCCAAACTTTCGAGGTCGTTTTGAGGCCCTAAATGTCATTTTTTTTTTCTCGACAACGACTAACATGTAGTCAAAGGCATATGTTAGGCTGAACAAAATGTGTACTCCTCGGTTACACATTTTTTACGGGGTACCGAGCACCCCAAAAGGAGATCATATGCAAAAGTTGTGCCACGGTAAGTTGACGTATCAACCAACCACATTGGGGCCCACAAAACTTTTGGCGTTTCAGCTTTTGGGGTTAGGGTTTTGGATGTTTCGGGTTTTCTCATTGATGCTTTATGTTAAAAGGCCTTTTCGGCCTCTTGGTGATCAACTTCTTGCAAACAAGCGTAGTCGTCACATCTTTATCTTCATAGATAAGCTACCACCATTCTAGCTAGCTAGCTTATGTGCTTTGCATTTTACAATCTTTTGTATTTCAGATAGCCATTAATAGAATATGGGTTTAATTGTATTATTGTGTTTCTTGCAATATATTTGTGTGTTTCCTTGATATATCTTTTCCTTCATATCGTTCTCAATATAATCCAGATCAGTGGTTTCATAGCAGTCTTTCCCTTGTCTTGTCTTAGTGCATGTCCTCGACGAGCTCAGGGTATAGAGAGTTGGGTCTCGAATTAGTTTCTCTTCAGGACAACTGCTCTCACTAGCCCAAGTAGCCTCCCATATTGGAAGAAAAGAGAGACGACGGAGTGGGAGATCATATCAAACTATTGCTCTAGGAAACCCTTGCACAACAAAGGAACGATATGATGGATAATTTTTCCCAGATCCTTCGGCGACTACCAACAGCGACAGTGACACCTTCAACCAACAGTCACTTTGGAGGTGCAACACCCTTCAAGGTATGAGTTAACTTTGATATTCCTTTATTTGAAGGCCAAATAGACGTCAACGCTTTTAAAAAATGGTTAGGTCTGCTAGAGGGTTATTTCTTTGTCCAAAAATTTTCCAACAATGAAAAGATCACCTTCGTGCTCCTTAAAGCTCTTCCCCATGTCAAAGATTGGTGGGAAACTTACTATGAGCAACTTGACGTAGATGAGTCTACAATTTTTGAGTCAGAACCCACTTGGGCGACTTTTGTTGATGCCCTTAAGGAGCAATACTACCTTGTTGGAAACTATGATGACCAGTACATGAGATGGACAACTCTGCATCAGGGGAGAGACCAGACAATGCCATAGTACACCAACATCTTCCATGCCTTGCTCATAAAGTTGGGTATTAAAGATTATGAACGACACTTGGTCCTGAAGTACCGTAGTGACCTGCATAGGTACATCCAAACAGATATGGAGTTCCTAGACATCTCCTCACTAGGAGTCACTTATTGATATATTGTCAAGATTGAGCATAAGTTCAAGCAAAAGAATAAGCAGGATTTCAACTTTGCAAACCCATAGCAGCAAAAGCACGATAAAAGTGGCCCTAACTCCCAAAGCAAAGGAAAGAACAAGGATGGTTAGCCCCAGGACAACCAATCCAACCACAAGCAAACAAGGGTAATGCAAAGTTGACGGAGGACAGTGGAAAGTGGTGTGAGTTCCACAAAATCCCTTGGTACAACATTGATGAATGTTGCTCCAAAACAATCATTATTGACTGAGACGAAAGCCTCAAAGCCTTTGAGTTAGATGTCGACTCAGACTCTGATTTGGAACCAAATAAGGGAAAACGAATCATTGACGCAGAACCCAGTGTCATCATCATTACCACAAAAGTCCAACCAAAGGAACTAGAGGAGCTTGAAGAAGTGGAACGCCTCTTCCACTCACATATGCGGGTGAAGGGGACCCCCATCCATTTCATTGTTGACAACAGTAGCCAGAAGAACATAATATTAGCAAAGGTTATCAAGAGGTTGAACCTAACAACGATGTCGCATCCTCAACCATACACCATCAGTTACCAGAGACGAGATATTCGTGTCAGCCAACAAAGTTGCTTACAATACGACATCAAACCCTTCAAAGATGAGGTATTGTGTGATGTTTCCCCCCTTGAAGTTTGTGATGTTTTTTTAGGGAAACCATATATATGGAAGTGTCGTGTTGTTTATGAATCTAGGCCCCTTAGTGTCATTATTACTTTGGGAGGTCAACTCTACAGGGTATCGGAGGCAATCCCAACTAATGTGATCTCTTTGATCTTCGCGAAGCAGTGTCAAAAGGTGGTTTCTCAGACCTGGAGATTTTTCCTCTTTATGGTCTGGTCGGAAGGTGAACAAAAGGTCATTACAACCGCCAAAACCTCTGCATAAGGTCTCTCTACACAACAGTAGTAGGTGGACAAGATAATAGAAGACCACAAAGACATATTCGCCTCGCCTATTGGGGTGCCTTTGCCTGTATACAAGCGTTATATTATGGAGAATGAAGAAATCAAATGCCAGAACCAGGAACTAATTTTGAAGGGCCACATTAGACCAAGCTCCTCACCTTGCGGGAGCCCAATTGTTCTAGTACAGAAGAAGGATGAGACATGGCGACTTTGTATTGATTACATAAACCTGAACAAGATCATAGTAAAAAACTGGTACCCCATCCCCAAGATTGATGATCTACTCGATCAGCTCAAGGGAGCCAAATTTTTCAGTAAGATTGATTTGAAGTCGGGATACCACCAAGTGTCGATTGAGAAAATTGATGTATGGAAGACAACCTTCAAGTATAAATAAGGTCTCTTTGAGTGGTTTGTCATGGCTTTCGGATTGACTAATTCCCGAGCCACATTCATGCGGATGATGGATGGTATATTGTTGCCATTCAAAAACTCCTTTGTGGTCATATATCTGGATGACATCTTTATCTTTATCAAAACCCAGGAGGTACATTTGCAGCACATTCAACAGGTCTTGGGCACCCTGCGACAACACAGGTTATATGCTAATTTGGAGAAGTGTTCCTTCGTCATGTAAAGAATCCAATATTTGGGATACGTTGTGGATGAACATGGCGTGCATGTGGATCCAACCAAGTGTAACATCCCCAGTTTTTATCCCCATGAATTATAATGTAATTGTATAAATGTGAATTAGGTTGGAGAGCCGACGTGTTGGGGTGAAGAGCCTGTATTGATTTAATGTGTCCGGGGGACGGATCGAATATTATGTGCATTGGATAATTAATAAAAGTAATAATTGTTGGCTACGATACGAGAGGAGTGAAGATGATGGGGGGCTATGATTCCATAAGAGAGAGTGGTCCAAAGGGGGGGGATTATTCATGGGTATTAATCCAACCCACATTCTTGATTTATATTATCATTTTGTAAACCTTCTATTTGTTGTTGAGTGTTCCTTAAGCCAATCATTTTAACTCATGTAAGAGGGTGGGTGTGAGTGGTCACATCCCATAGTTATTGGAGAGCATGGGTTGAAGTATAATCATCTTTGCGAAGAGTGAGAGTCAAGCAAGCAAGGAAGAAGAAGGGAAATTTCTATGGGGAAGGGAGACAATTTTTCACATGTGGGTTTTGGGCAGCAAGAGAGAAGTTGAGTGCTGAAAAGAGCACCAATCATATTTAGCTTGAAGGAAACCATTAGTTGGTTGTGGTTATGTTGAGGAAGAGGCATGTGTGCCTGTGAATTGGGCTGCAAGCCTATTGCATTATTTCTTGTTGAGGAAATGCCTCAAGAACCTTATGAAGGCTACTGTGAGAAATCATGAAGTGACTGAGAGTTCTTAGAGTCCCCAATTGAGAGTTCCTAGCCAACTGAGTGCACTAGGGACCTTGATAAACAAATGGTATAGCCCGAGGGAATGTGAGCAGTGATGGGGGTACATTCCTTAAGTAGTGCGGGTTGTGGGGATTGGAGGATTGGATGTTAAGTACCAAAGTCCTTAATACAAAATACCATAATAGTACCAAAGATATATGAATACAATCACCACACAAGATATATGAAGCAATATAGAAAACCACCACTTTATTATATCAAACCCTTAGGGCAGGACAACACCATACAATGGATCCTATTATGGAAGGGATCATCTCTTGTTCACTTGCTTATTTGAGGGGGCATCCTTTTGTTGAGCTACAACTCACAATACAATAATTATCTTCATGTCCCATTACATTGCTTGAACCCCTTTATATAGTGCTATCATCACCTAAGAACATTTTAGAGGAGGAATCTTCTAGAAGTAGAACCTTCTAATAAGTCCTCTTACATGTATTATATCTAACTACCATAGTGGGCCTTATTTAATAATATAGTGGACCTAGTCCACCTTACATTGAATGGCCTCCAATATTATCACTATGGGCCCTCTAGGCCCCCCCCATTACCTCTCTAGCTACCTAACATTCCATCCCCCTTATGAAAGCGTTATCTTCAACGCTTGATGTATAACCATATACCAGGGTCCCATGTATAAGTGTGGACCATAGTGTTGAAGTAGACTCGAGAACCAGGGTCCCATTGAGAAATGGAAGCGACCATGCTGAAGTAGTCCAACTGCCATTATAAACCAGGGTCCTATGTCCAATTGCTCATGTGAAATCCACATGGAAGATATCGGCACCCAATAACCAACTGAAAATGATGCTCCCAATACTGACACCTATCTTGTGGATCCGAATAAGAATATCCATCCACATAGTGGGAAAGGGTCAAAGCTTAATCTGGAGGGAACAATATTGTTGTAGAATATGCAAGTTGGACACTGGTAATCATAACTAGTTCATAACGTGTCACATTAATTTTATCTACAGAAGGTGGAGTAGAGTCATCAAATAAAAGATGGAAGTGTTTGTCATCCCATAAATGACAACTATCCATATACCAATCATCACAATCATCCTCCAAATCATACCAAGCATACACTTCTTGATGATATTCATTCATCATGTCTTCCATAAGATATCTCTCTTGAATGAGAGTCAATGATCGTTGACTATTGTGATAACTATCTTTGATGCCTTGCAAGTGGTCATGCATATCGATTTGACTATTCAATCATGTGTAGAATTTCCCTAAGTTGAGAGTGCATATCCATTGGAAACATCACATATAATATACCAAAAGAAAACTCTTAAAATGATTTATCCAATGGCACTGATCTGGTAGCAATTTGAGCACCCTATGAAAAGTTATGAACTCTGCAGTCTCGTCGTTGTCACAAAAAAAAACCCAAAAAATAGAACAAGGGTTTAAAAATAAATTACTACAGAAAATCGCGACTTTTTCTAGAAAAACCCTAGAAAACTGTTGAATTTAAAATGCTCATAACTTTACTTCCCAAACTCCGTTTCGACTGATTTTTTTTTGAAATTGGGTATTTTTCCGGGAGGAATTCAAATACCCAATTGTTTTTTCCAAATTTAGCTCATAAAGCTTCATATCTAAACCTTAAGTGCGTCGCCCTCTTTTTCTTCCTTAGAAAAATTATGCAAAAAGAGCAAAAAAATCTTCCCTTCTTTGGCCAAAGAAAGTGCTCTGATACAACTTGTTAAGTACTAAAGTCTTGAATACAAAATACCACAATAGTACCAAAGATATTTGAATACAATCACCACACAAGAATATGAAACAATATAGAAAACCACCACTTTATTATATCAAACCCTTAGGGTAGGGCGAAATCATACACTAGATCTTATTATGGAAGGGATCATCTCTTGTTCACTTACCTCTTCGAGGGGGCATCCTCCTATTAAGCTACATATCACAATACAATAAATTTCTTCATGTCTCATTACATTGCTTGAACCCCTTTATATAGTGCTACCATTACCGAAGAACATTCTAAAGGAGGAATCTTCTAGAAGTAGAACCTTCTAAGAAGTCATCTTACATTTATTATATCTAACTACCCATTTATTATATTTAACTACCATAGTGGGTCTTATTTAATAATATAGTGGACCTAGTCCACCTTACATTGAATGGCCTCCACTATTATCATTATGGGTCCTTTGCCCCCCACGCCCCCCACTACCTCTCTAGCTACCTAACATTCCAAAGACTGAATACAAAATACACTAGAATAGATCCAAGAAGAATATATGAAAACCACACTTTATTGTAAGAAAACCCTTGAGATAGGGCAACACCATACAATGGATCTTATTATGGAAGGGTTCCTCTCCTGTTCACTTGCCTCTTCGAGGGGGCTTCCTCCTAATGAGCTTCAGCTCCAAATACAATATTTCTCTTCATGTCTCATTACATTGTTTGAATCCCTTTATATAGTGTTACCATAACATAAGAACATTCTAGAGGAGGAATCTTCTAGAAGTAGAACCTTCTAAAAAGTCATATTACATTTATTATATCTAACTACCACAGTGGACATTATTTAATAATATAGCGGACTAGTCCACCTTATTTTAACTAGCTCCTGATGTGTCACATTAATGTTCTCTAGAAAAGGTGGAGTAGAGTCAACAAATAAAAGATGGAAGTGTTTGTCATCCAAAAAATGACAACTATCCATATACCAATCATCACAATCATCCTCCAAATCATACCAAGCATACACTTCTTGATGATATTCATTCATCATGTCTGCCATAAGAAATCTCTCTTGAAGGAGAGTCAATGATCATTGACTATTGGCCTCCAATATTATCACTATGGGCCCTCTAGGCCCCCCCACTACCTCTCTAGCTACCTAACATTCCATCCCCCTTATGAAAGCGTTGTCTTCAACGCTTGATGTACAACCATATACCAGGGTCCCATGTATAAGTGTGGACCATAGTGTTGAAGTAGACTAGAGAACCAGGGTCCCATTGAGAAATGGAAGCCACCATGCTGAAGTAGTCCAACTGCCATTATAAACCAGGGTCATATGCCCAATTGCTCATGTGAAATCCACATGGAAGATATCGACACCCAATAACGAACTGAAAATGATGCTCCCAATACTGACACCTATCTTGTGGATCCAAATAAGAATATCCATCCACATAGTGGGAAAGGGTCAAAGCTTAATCTGGAGGGAACAATACTGTTGTAGAATATGTAGGTTGGACACTGGTAATCATAACTAGCTCTTGATGTGTCACATTAATTTTCTCTACAGAAGGTGGAGTAGAGTCATCAAATAAAAGATGGAAGTGTTTGTCATCCCAGAAATGACAATTATCCATATACCAATCATCACAATCATCCTCCAAATCATACCAAGCATACACTTCTTGATGATATTCATTCATCATGTCTTCCATAAGATATATCTCTTGAAGGAGAGCCAATGATTGTTGACTATTGTGATAACTATCTCTGATGCCTTGCAGGTGGTCATGCATATCGACTTTGACTATTCAATCATGTGTAGAATTTCCCTGAGTTGAGAGTGCATATCCATTGGAAACATCACATATAATATACCAAAAGAAAACTCTTAAAATGATTTATCCAATGGCACTGATCTGGTAGAAATTTGAGCACCCAATGAAAAGTTATGAACTTCGCAGTCTCATCGTTGTCACAAAAAAAAACCCAAAAAATAGAACAAGGGTTTAAAAATAAATTACTGCAGAAAATCACGACTTTTTCCAGAAAAACCCTGAAAAACTGTTGAATTTAAAATGCTCATAACTTTACTTCCCAAACTCCGTTTCGGCTGATTTTTTTTTGAAAATGGGTATTTTTCCAGGAGGAATTCAAATACCCAATTGTCTTTTCCAAATTCAGCTCATAAAGCTTCGGATATGAACCTTAAGTGCGTCGCCCTCTTTTTCTTCCCTAGAAAAATTCTACAAAAAGAGCAAAAAAATCTTCCCTTCTTTGGCCAAAGAAAGTGCTATGATACCACTTGTTAAATACTAAAGTCCTGAATACAAAATACAACAACAATACCAAATATATTTGAATACAATCACCACACAAGAATATGAAACAATATAGAAAACCACCACTTTATTATATCAAACCCTTAGGGTAGGGCAAAACCATACACTAGATCTTATTATGGAAGGGATCATCTCTTGTTCACTTACCTCTTGGAGGGGGCATCCTCCTATTGAACTACATATCACAATACAATAAATCTCTTCATGTCTCATTACATTGCCTGAACCCCTTTATATAGTGCTACCATCACCTAAGAACATTCTAAAGGAGGAATCTTTTAGAAGTAGAACCTTCTAAGAAGTCCTCTTACATTTATTATATCTAACTACCATAGTGGGCCTTATTTAATAATATAGTGGACCCAGTCCACCTTACATTGAATGGCCTCCACTATTATCATTATGGGCCCTCTGCCCCCCCACTACCTCTCTAGCTACCTAACATTCCAAAGACTGAATACAAAATACACTATAATAGATCCAAGAAAAATATATGAAAACCACACTTTATTATAAGAAAACCCTTGAGATATGGCAACACCATACAATGGATCTTATTATGGAAGGGATCCTCTCATGTTCACTTGCCTCTTCGAGGGGGCTTCCTCCTAATGAGCTTTAGCTCCAAATACAATATTTCTCTTCATGTCTCATTACATTGTTTGAACCCCTTTATATAGTGTTACCATAACCTAAGAACATTCTAGAGGAGGAATCTTCTAGAAGTAAAACCTTCTAAGAAGTCATCTTACATTTATTATATCTAACTACAATAGTGGGCATTATTTAATAATATAGCGGACTAGTCCACCTTATTATAACTAGCTCCTGATGTGTCACATTAATGTTCTCTAGAGAAGGTGGAGTAGAGTCATCAAATAAAAGATGGAAGTGTTTGTCATCCCATAAATGACAACTATCCATATACCAATCATCACAATCATCCTCCAAATCATACCAAGCATACACTTCTTGATGATATTCATTCATCATGTATGCCATAAGATATCTCTCTTGAAGGAGAGCCAATGATCGTTGACTATTGTGATAACTATCTCTTATGCCTTGCAGGTGGTCATGCATATCGACTTTGACTGCTTCAATCATGTGTAGAATTTCCTTGAGTTGAGAGTGCATATCCATTGGAAACACCACATATAATATACCAAAAGAAAACTCTTAAAATGATTTATCCAATGGCATTGATCCGGTAGCAATTTGAGCACCCAATGAAAAGTTATAAACTCTGCAGTCTCGTCGTTGTCACACACAAAAAAAAACCCCAAAAAATAGAACAAGGGTTTAAAAATAAATTACTACAGAAAATCGCGACTTTTTTCCGAAAAAACCCTGAAAAACTGTTGAATTTAAAATGCTCATAACTTTACTTCCCAAACTCTGTTTCGGCTGGTTTTTTTTTGAAATTGGGTATTTTTCTGGGTGGAATTCAAATACCCAATTGTTTTTTCCAAATTCAGATTTGAACCTTAAGTGCGTCGATATTCCCTTCTTTGGCCAAAGAAAGTGCTTTGATACCACTTGTTAAGTACTAAAGTCCTGAATACAAAATACCATAATAGTACCAAAGATATTTGAATACAATCACCACACAAGATATATGAAACAATATAGAAAACCACCACTTTATTATATCAAACCCTCAGGGTAGGGAGAAACCATACACTAGATCCTATTATGGAAGGGATCATCTCTTGTTCACTTACCTCTTCGAGGGGGCATCCTCCTATTGAGCTACATATCACCATACAATAAATCTCTTCATGTCTCATTACATTGCTTGAACCCCTTTATATAGTGCTGCCATCACCTAAAAACATTCTAAAGGAGGAATCTTCTAGAAGTAGAACCTTCTAAGAAGTCCTCTTACATTTATTATATCTAACTACCATAGTGGGCCTTATTTAATAATATAGTGGACCTAGTCCACCTTACATTGAATGGCCTCCACTATTATCAC
>ML776748.1:1184625-1258930 GCA_009831015.1 Picea engelmannii | reverse complement strand
CCTCCACTACCTCTCTAGCTACCTAACATTCCAAAGACTGAATACAAAATACACTATAATAGATCCAAGAAGAATATATGAAAACCACACTTTATTATAAGAAAACCCTTGGTTACCATAACCTAAGAACATTCTAGAGGAGGAATCTTCTAAAAGTAGAACCTTCTAATAAGTCATCTTACATTTATTATATCTAACTACCATAGTGGGCATTATTTAATAATATAGTGGACTAGTCCACCTTACATTGAATAGCCTCCACTATTATCACTATGGGCCCTTTGCCCCCCTCCCCCCCACTACCGCTCTAACTACCTAACATTGGAACTGTCATGGGAGTAGAACCTGGGTTTTGGGGCTGCTATGTGTAGAGAGTGGACAACCATTGGGCCAAATCTCCTTCTGGACTCATAGCCTCAACTTAGGAGTGGATTGTTGTTGAGAGAAAAAGAACAACAACGCCTATGGCTCAGAGGTTCATCCTTCATATGCAACCAATTGGTTAACTATTAACAAATAAGTGTTTCTATTGTGTTATTTTATTATGATTCCACTATGTAAATGTTTATATGAATGTTGTGTGTTTGTTGCTTACTTGAGCAGTTGCATTCATGTTTTAGTATATGTTAGACACATTTAGAACCGTGGTATCAATAAGCATGGTTAAATTTGTGTGTGATTACTACAGGAAATTAATAAGCAGAAAATTTTATGTTTTATTGTGTATTTCTCCCGTAATGTTGCTAAATTGGAGGCTGGTACTTTACAAGATGGTATAAGAGCGTATAATTCAAACACCAGGCTTGTATGGTCTAGGACGAGAGAGAATTTAGCAATTTTGCTGCTAACATATTTGTTTTGTGGCGAATTGGGGAAAAACAATGAAAAAGAAAAGAAAAATCCCCAAATTCGTGAGCGAGATGCAAGTTTAAAGGACCTTGAACTATTTAAGAGGCTTAATGGCGTCAATATGCATAGTTGTAGATCTAAATTTGACTTGGAAAGGTTGAAATTCACATTTTAATGATCGCCTGTAGCGTTGGGTAGAAGTTCAGGAATCGATGACCGAGATTCATTTTCGGTTATTTTGAAAATGGATCAAATCGATGGTCGAGATTCATTTTCGGTTGTTGGGAGGTTGGGTCCGATCAACGACCAAGATTAATTTTGGTGGTTTGTGAAATGGATCAGATCGACAGTTGAGGTTCGTTGGTAGAGTTGGGTGATTCGACGAATCAACATTTTAGATTGTTTGGAATAAGTAGATCGTTGATCCAAATTCACCTGGAATTTGATCAAAAGTTTCTAAGTGATTTGGTCACTAAAGGAAATTGCCAACGACCAATGGTCGGGTCGGTCGGATGGGTGAAGTGTCTTGGTCGACCAATGGAAATCATCGACGACTGATGGTTGGGTCGATCGGATTGGTGAAGCGATTTTGGTCGCCAATGACTTACGGTTGATGGTCGAGTCGACCGAGTTGGCAAAGTGTTTTGATCAAGTAAGAGAAGTTGTCGATGGTTGATGGGTCGATGGTCGGGCGTTGGACGATTCAGCGAGGTGTCGAGTAGTTAAAGAGAAATGATCGATGGTTGATGAAGGAAAGAGGATGATGATGTGTCATGCCACATCAACATCGACGTGTTGTGCCACATCATTCAAGTTGACACCTCATGATGATGTGTCATTCCACATCAATGGTTTCCACGTCAACCAACAAGGATTGTCGATGGCAGATGGTCAGATCAACCGGTTTAGTGATGTGTTGTAAATGGTTTCCAAGAGAAACGGTCGATGGTCCGATCGAACGAAATGGTGAGGAGCTTCGTCAGCCATTGGGGATCACCGACGACTAATGGCCGACAATGGGGTCGATCGCTTTAATAAGGTGTTATGAATCGATTCCCAAGAGAATGGGTCGACGACTCACAGTTTTGAAAAGCAAGAGCTCGAATCAACAGTCTAGATTGCTTCGAGTTGGCGATAGATGGTGGAGATTCATCTGTAGGCCTGTGGAAGGTTTAACGAATCAGTGACTCATATTTAAGGGTTGTCAACATCGTAAAACAATCAGTTTTATGCAAAAATTTGTGGTTTTTGATGGTCATTAACTTACGGGGTGATTTTGAGGCCCTAAACGACATTTTTTTCAATCAAAACCCACAAGACTATACTGTACCTAGACACACTCCATCTCTCCAACTTAAATACAAAGAACTAAGAGAGAGCTTTCCAACGAGCTAATTTGTTCGCAAAACAGAGCTCGTATGAGAAAGTTACAGCTAAAACAATAAGGGTAAAATTTTGGCACCAAATTACTTCTGGAGGGCATAAATCCTTGCTCTTAAGTCTATTTGGGGCACAAGAGTAGTATATGGAAAGCTTATGATCCATAAAAGATATCCATGGAGCCGGATTTGAGATATCGGTAACTGGAAATGTGTTGGGAAAGAAAGAAGACACATGTAGCATACGAGGATGAAAATGTAAAACAATCAAAACTCATGTGGGTTGTAACTAACAGTCTGGAGTCCAGTTAAGGGTGGATCTTCTGACAGATCGCTCGGAAGGTAGTAGTGGGCATACCCAATTTATCTTCTATCAAAATCCCAAAAAGAAATTGGTGTAGGGATGCATGGAAAGGGCTAAAATTGTTAAGTTAGGTGAAAGTCTGAAGGGTCAAAGTTGTCATTTCCACATTGCTGCAGATTTTGACTGGAGCATCGGTTTGACAATCTGAGAATTGTTGTGACTTAAGTGTTAGCAATATTATATGTTTCAAGTAGAATTTTTTTCTTGGTTCCTGATAGATTTTGCTCTGTAAGTGGCAACATTTGGTGTTTCAGATTATTTGCACCAAGAGGAAAGGTGTACAAAAGGGTTAAATTGGCAATATTCAATTGCCTATAAATTTCTACTTGGTGCTCATAATTGAGCAAGAAAACAGTCATTAGAAAGCTATTGGAATCCAGGTGTCCACTCAAAATTTAGTTTTGAGCCAAAGACTTCTCAAGAAATCAGAAGAAAGGTTTCTGGTGAACTTGAAAGACACCATTGAATAAAATGGTAATTTCAAGAAGCAATAACTTTTGGTTCGTAAATTAGATTGAAGCACGACTATGGTTGTTGGAAAGGTAATCTAGAGGATATCATGATAGAGGGTCTAAGTTCTCGAGGGGAGCCTCAAGTTGCTCCATAAAGTTATAGGAAAAAGTGGAATTGGATTCCATGGACCATGTAGCTACTCAATGTGAAGATTTCTTCGAAATAATGCCGAGGTGATTGTTGGGTCAGGGAGAGTATTGAAACTCATGATAGTGCCTATGCATAAGTATAATTGCACATTTGAAGTGTAATAGCTTGGAAAAGTAAGAAGAGGTTGAGCTTATTAACAAGGCAATGGCCAACAAGCAGAGGAGCATTCTAGAAGAGAGTGTTGTGTGCATGGATTTATAGCAAGAGGTTAAGATTCCACAATTGAGCATTATGTGGGTATGTTCTAGATTAATTCTAAGGTCCATTGGACAGGGAAGCAGGTCAATCTTGTATAATTGGTTGAAGCGTCAAAACGTTGCAAAGGAAAGTGCAGGGCTACAGAGCAGGTGGTGCAAGGGCTACAGAGCAGGTGGTGCAAGGGCTACAGAGCAGGTGATGCAAGGTTGACAAAGATCTAAGGAAGAGCAGAGGAATATTAGTATTCAACTGCTATAGAGTCTGAATGGATTTCAAAGGAAAGGTCAATATATATTCTCACACAAAGCATGAAGCAATTAGGTGAAGAATGTCATTGCATGCTCAGGGAGTTAAGGAGGACACCGTAGCCTTGAAGGTAGAACTATAGTGAAGGATAGAAAGTTTGTTGCAAGAGAAGGAAAAGGATATCGTGAAATGAGGTGTGACTCATGGGTGGAAGAATTATCTCTATGAGCAAGTATAAGAATGTGGGACGAAGGGATTGTTAGAAATGATCTAATAAATTTTGTTTAAAAGGTACCCAAAGAAAGAAAGTTGCCTCCGTTATAAGAGTGTGCAGCAAAAACAAGTTACAATTACAAATGGAGAGTGTAGCATTTCCTTTTGGAGTAGAGTGGTCTTGAATGGCCAAGCAGTACTTCATAGTGAATCACTCAATGAAGTGAAGAGAGATATTTGAAGTTAAGCAAATCCATGGATGGCAAAGAGTAGTAGAAAGATGACATAAAAGAATATTTCATATTGTTGAAATGTGAATAAAAGATAACGGTATTTCAAGACTGATTTGGTCAAGGAATGGGGGTGGCATAGTATTGCAGTGATAATATTCAGTTGGAGTAGTGCACGTTACAACACTATGAATACTAATAATTATAGCCAAAATGTTGGGACATGTTTTCTCTGCATAAAGGAAGCAATTGTGAGATGACAACACTAGTGAATCTAGTGGCTAGAAATGTAGAGTGGCCAAGTGGGGCTTGGCTAACAGGTTTAGAATAGGGGCCAATGGTGCACAATTGAGCAGAATGACTGTGCATAGGGCATAAGGGTTATGTATAAATTCAAGGACAACCATATACAACAACAAATTTAAATAATTAATTAAATCTGAAATAGATATGCATTGGAGTGCATGATGCATACAATAAAGATAGAATGCATGTGCATGAAATAGGCATGAAAGATCAAATGCTTGGTGCATACTATTGTGCATTTGTGCATGTGGACATGCTTGAACATGCTGGTGGCATGAGTATAGACTAAGAGTAGTGCGTGTGTGTTTGTGTGTGAAATAATGATGTTATGATGTTTGAATAAAACTAATGATGGATTGTGTATCCAAGAAAAATGATTATGACATAATGATACAGTTGCTTATGGTATCCATCCGTATGAAGACAAATGAGGATGGTGGGAATGTTGATCAAGAGGTTGGTGAATGAAGCATGCGAGGTTCTACAAAGTACCGGTTCATTATGTAGCATCAAATAAATTGATGACAACCATGAAGGTATGCATTTGGGGTTATGGTGTATAAATGTTGTAGGGAATTGAGATAAGAATTCCCTTAGTTGAATCTCAATATTTGAATTGATGTAAAGGAAGAAGGCCTTGAATATGCAAATATTATTTGTTGCTTGAATGCATTTATGGGAAATTTAATTGCATATTGTGTTGTGTTGGTTATGATATCATAACCAAGTTAAGTCATGAGACATTATTCATGTTGTAGCAATGAATGCCATTAGAGGTGGTTATGTGTGAGGCCATGACGAGATTGAATATGGAAAGGTTATAGTGCCATTCAAGTGCATAATGGTTTTCCCCTATATAACCAATATTTGGACTGCAAACTTTTTGCCTACACTGAATAACACTAAGGGATGATTGTTCCTAGTGTTGTGTGTAGGTGGAAGAGGAAGGTATCCAAATGATCGGATGGGTTGTGAGGAAGAGTTTGTATGATGTATTGAGGCGTGGACCATACCTTCCAACTCACATGGTGGAATGCATGATATGAACATATGGTATTCCAGAGTCAATGCAAGGATGCATTGTGTAGATGTGGCCATGATTATTGGCACATTGACTTTATTATTAGTAAAGTTTGATTGCATTATGAAAGGCTTGGTATGTTGATAATGCATGTACAGTGAATGATGGTTTCATTCTAGATAGTATGATTAATGGTTGAATTCTATTTTTAATATGAATAATAGTTGGAAGTGACAGAATTTTTAGATTAATATAATTTTGAAAATCGCTTCATGAATTGAATGCAAATATTGTGCATGAGATACTAACAACTTGTTTGGCTGTAAGAAAGGTGAAGAAATTGCATGTAGAGTAGTCTTGGATATGGAAATGATGTAAGAGCATAAGGAATATTGATATCTACTACTGCAAGAGCCAAACATAATGAGAATAAATACGATGCATCAAAATATTTATTTTCATGTATAAACAAATTTGAGAAATTAATACTTGAAAATTGTTATGATATGCTAACAATTTGCTTGGTTGCATAGAAATTGAAAAAATAGTAGGGAGAATGGTCTTGGATATGGCATAAATGTAAGCCCATAAGAAAGACTGATATCTACTACTACAAGAGCCAAACAATTATGAGCATAAAACTCATGTTTGGGGAAATTATGTTTTCTTGTGTAAAACATATTTGAAATTTTATAATTAAAATTGTATGATGATGTCTCATATTGAATATATGCATATGATGCAGATGGGATGATTTCCATAGGTTATAGATTTTTAGTGGAAGTCTAGCAGCCAAATGACATTCCTCTACGCAATAACACCTTGGCAAGTGATGGATCGCCTGAGGAACTATGTAATAGTGAAAGGGATGCCTGAGCCTAGAGGGTGAGTACAACAAGAAGAACCAGGTTGTCAGGCCTGAAGACTGAACTCTTGTTTGAGTTGCACTATAGAAGAACCAAGTTTTCAAGCCCGAAGAGTGAGCTCTTGTGTGAGTTTCACTATCGAAGAACCAGGTTGTCAGGCCTAAAGAGTGAACTCATGTGTGAGTTGCACTGTAACAACAAGGATTGTTATTGGTTATTTCCTGGTAGTTATTCCTAGCAGTGAGTCCCTTGAGATCCCAATAGTGAGATTCCCAGTGACCTATGCTAGAGAGACCTTGATAAATGAATGGTGCAGCCTGGTGGACTAAGAAAATAGAAGGGAGCACATTCCTTGGGTCAACCCTGATAAACAAATGATACACTCCTTGGGTTATCCTTGATAAACAAATGGTACATTCCTTGGGTTGGGCAGATCAAGAGGAAGAGAGCTGGTGGAAATCGAAATAGTTGTAGAAGAATGCCAATGGCTTAGGTATATGTATTGGGCCAAGGTGCCTTTGTAGTTATATTTTGGGGCCGAAGCACCTATGTATTTGTGGTATTGGGTCTAGAGTGCCTACGTGATTTTGTTTAGGTTGGAATGGTTATGTGATTTTAGGTTAGAGAGCCTATATGTTGATTAATGGTCGAGGAGAAGGAATTGGAAAATGAGATTACACCTGTAGGGTGTTGTGTACTGAGGGCAATGCAAAAATAAGGGGGAAGGGAATGTAACATCCTTGGTTTTAATCCCCGTGAATTATAATGTAATTGTATAAATGTGAATTAGGCTGGTGAGTCGACATGTTGGCGCAAAGATCCTGTATTGATTTAATGTGGTCGGGGGCCAGATCGAATATTATGTACATTGAATACTTAATGAAAGTTATAATCGTTGGTTGCAATATGAGAGGAGTGAATACAATGGGGGGCTATGATTCCACAAGAGAGAGGGGTCCAAAAGGGCGGATTATTCATGGGTATTAATCCAACCCACATTCCTTATTTATGTTATCATTTTGTAAACAATCTATTTGTTGTTGAGTGTTCCTTGATCCAATTATTTTAACTCGTGTAAGAGGGTGGGTGTAAGTGGTCACATCCCATAGTTATTGGAGATCATGGGCTGAAGTACAATCATCTTTGGGAAGAGTGAGAGTCAATCAAGTAAGAAAGAAGAAGGGAAAATTGTATGGGGAAGGGGGACAATTTTTCACATGCAGGTTTTGGGTAGCAAGAGAGGAGTTGAGTGTTGAAAAGAGCACAAGTCATGTCGTGCTTGAAGGTGGCCATTGTTTGGCTATGGTTATGCTAAGGAAGAGGCATGTGTGCCTATAAATTGGGTTGTAAGCCTATAGTGTGATTTCTTGTCGAGGAAATGTCTCAAGAGCCTTGTGAAGGATGTTGTGAGAAATCTTGAAGCAGATGAGAGTTCCTAGAGCCCCCAGCTAAGAGTTCCTAGCCAACTGAGTGCACCAGGTGATACGATATTTCTGCCCTGTGATCTTGGGTCATAATCACAACATAGCAAGACCAAGTGAAAGAGATAACAATCTCCCCACAGTGACAAGCACACAAAAACTAAATAAAATAACTACTTTAATTAGGATAAAGTAGGGATAGAGATGAGAAAAGAAGGTGCACCTTATTCTCCCGTTTGATGTCGATCCGTGCTCCAATTCACCGAAGAACTCCCGATCTTCTATTGGAATTAACCTGCAAGACAAATACAAAACTAGGGTTGCGACAAAAGTAGTTATACGATCATAAACATGTGCATGTAATATGTCAAATTCAAAGTAATCATACAGATAAATGTACAATGAAGGCAAATATGAGGGAAAACAAGCTCTTTTATTACCAGCAAGTGGAAAAGGTAAGTTACAACCTTGTCTAGCCTTAGGCACCGTCTTGAATCCAACTGTCTGGGTTCTTCTGGGAATCCTTAAGCATAAACTCAGTCGATAAAGACTTCTCTCAATGACTCAGATAGGGATAAGGAGACACTCTATAGTCACATCAAGGAGAAAGAAGCTCCGGACAAGGATTTTCTAGATTAAAAGGGGTTATCACTCAGAGAATATAGGGAAAGGAGGCTTGCAAGATGTTGGCAGCACAACTTTGCACCAAGGGACTTATGTTCCCATCTTTATCCCTATGGTTGGTTTATATCTTCCCAAAGAGGTTTGGGGAATTGAATTCCATTATGTACAGGCTAAGGTCATTGGGAAATGAGCCCAACCAAAAAACCCATCCAAAAATGCAAAATTATCTTAATTTTCACCAAAAATGAGGGCACCCACGGGTTACAGTGAGAAAAGGCGTGGATGTTCGCGTGTTGCACTAGGGAAACCCGCGGATATGCTCTTAAAGCATGTTTTTTAGATGATTTTGGAGGTGACTTTTAGAGAAAAGTCTAGCAAGCATTGGAAAAGGGTTAGGCCATGGCACAAAAGCATAAGTGTGGCATTTTTGCTATAACATATTCCCCTTAATGTGTGAGGTCATAAGGGAAAAATGATGGTCGATATACATTATGAACTCTCAGAGGCGAGGATGCATCGAAGTATCCACAAAGGTTCCCAAACAACTGATCCAAAAAGCAATAATTGTCAGCAAATATAAAGCAAGAGTTTTGTTTCCCAAGTCGGGCATACCCATGCTCAAGAGTGATAAAGCATGGTTGTCAAAGCAAATACACTACATATCCATGGTACATATGAAAGTATGACTAATTTTCATGGCCACAAACAATACACAATGGATCCATGTGATAAATATGAAGTAGCAAGCATGGCCACGAAGAATACAAAGTGGATCCATGTCAAAGTGGGTCATAGCCACAAAGAGATACACAATGGAACTATGTCTCAAGATCAACAAAAGAGGATATATGGAACCAAGAGAATGAACAAATTGATCCTCTACAAGTACCAAAGTCTGTAAGGTGGTTCCATAAGAGTCGGGAAGGAGGAAAAAAGAGGTGGTGCTCGTACTTCACCCAAAGTCTTCATAATGATCCATCGTGGTACAAGTCTACACTATGTGAATAGATGAGCCGAAGTCGAACATAGTGAGACATCATTTGATTACTAGTCATTGATATATATTGTTAACAAACGCAAGACAACCCACCGATAATGATGATGGGAGTCAAGGTACCATTATCAATAGTGAGGGAACCTGTCATTGATGACTACAAGCCCCGAGGTGCCAAATATATCTCTACATCCCTCTCCCAGAGAAATATGTGTCGAAGTCAATGGGAGGGAACCCACTCGAAGGAAGGCATAAAGGCATCCTCCATCCTCCAGCATGAGGGGTGGCGGAAGGCCAAATATTTGGAAGAGATCATACGAAGAGATTGATACTTGTGATGATGAGACTCAACTTGGGAAGGCCGACTTGCAAGGTCAAAGGCTAACTGCAGAATGGTCAACACAGGTTGAAAACTTTCCCTTGAACATAAGCATGACACATTATGTGACATGGGCAACATGAATCATAATTTGGGATACATTTGTGACACATGAGGTATCAACAAATGCTCCATATAGTTGGAAGAATAACCAACTGGGAGAGAAAAACTCAAAGCGAGAAAAAGTCTCATAAATCCATACTAAACCCAAAACGATGAGATACTGACTGAAGATTGTGCTTTGTTCAAAGACGACAAGATTGTTGCCAACAAAAGAGATTAGATGTTTTCCCATTCTTTATGTTTTTTTATTTTTTATTTTTTTCTCTTTTTCATGTTAGAGAAGCTTGAAAAAGAACAAAAGAATGCTCATAGTACAGTGGAGGAAACAAGTGTCGCAGGAAAGCAAACTGGTTCCAGAGCGCAAGGAACATACCTATGCTCAATGAAAGGAAATCATGTGCAGGATAAGGACACTCAAGGAAATGTTTCCTCTAGGGATAAGGTATTGAGTCGCAAAGGCATAAATCGCAAGGCTGGGAACTGATAGGAATGCATAGGCAATTGGTTCCACAACAACATGTTGAAGCCGACATTGGGCCTAAAAGCATGAGCAGTCAATATGTAGATGCAGATACGTCTCAACTTTCAAAGTGTCAACCATGATCCCTTTTGTTGAAACGATGAATCCCAAAAGACGACCAGAGGTCACACAAAAAATACACTTGTGCAGATTCAATCAGATCCTATAGAAACGACACCGTTCGAAAACTAAGTGGAGGTGTAAGAGATGATGGGCCCTCTTGCGCAAGTGAGCCGTAATATCGTCTAAGTATGCCTCCACTATGTTCTTCAAGTCATGAAAAGTAAACATCATGGCCCGGTGGAATGTTGAACCAACATTTTTAAGACCAAACAACATTTTCCTGTAAACGAACATACCCTAAGGACATATAAAGATTGTCTTGTGTTGGTCTTTCAGGCAAATTTCAATTTGGTTTTAGCCGGAAAAACCATCCATAAACGAGAAGATCTCACTCCCTGCACATTCATCCCAGATCTGATCAATGAATGGTGTCGGGAAGTTGTCTTTAGGACATGCCCTATTCAAGTCCCTAAAATCGATGCAAACACGGATCGTACCCTGCTTCTTATCCATGGGAACATAGTTGGAGACCCATTCTGTTAGTGGAACTGGGTAGATAAAGCCTGCATTGAGCAACTTTTCAACTTTTTCTTTTATTGGCACTGCCTTTCTTGGGTTCACATGTCTCAACTTCTGTAGAACCGGTTTTACATTCTCATAGGTTCGAATCTCATGTTGAACTATTCGAGGATCAATTCCATGCATTTCCTCGTAATACCATTCGAACACATCTCGAAATTCCTTAAAGAGTGTTGTTTATTAAGCGATATTGTCCTGTGAGCATTCTACTCCAATAAAGGCATTTTCGACAATTTTAGGATTCCTAAAAATGTTGACTACTATCGTTTTTTATATGTTAGCCATGTTTCCTTCGGCGTAGACACCATGCCTAGCCAAGGGATTGAATACTCCATCAACAGTTCCAACAATGACTGACTTAAACTCTTCGTTCTCAACTTAACTAAGTTCATGGATGAAATATGATCTATGATGCAAATCCTCCCAGGGCCTTTTGGCTCCTACCATCACCTATGTAATTGCTCTGTTTGATGGCAAGACGATATTTAAACAGTCTTGAGAGCTGGAATATTTTTGAGCCCAGATAGTTTCAGGAAAGAGATCATCCTCCTTCGCGATCATTGGATTCTGATCTGGGTTAGTTGTGCCTTGTTGAATGGCTAGATAAGCTATTTCAACTGCAGACAAAGGTTCAACCATCCCGATATGGACTCGACCTTCAACCACATTGGATGGCGAGGGAAGGGTCCACGGGTCTTGTATATACGGCGTTCTAAACGAAGCGACCCTATTAATCGGAGTAGCATGAATGTATGAAATTGGTGTGGGGAAATCAAAATATCCCATTAGAGAAGGGTATATCCCAGAACCAATGCTCTTAGTGGCCGCCAGAGAGTTTTCAATCCAAGGGATCGTAGAGCCCAAATTAGTTGTCGCGTCAGAAAGGTTGAAGGCGACCTGATCAATAGTCATGATCCTTCCCTCACAGGGAAAGCATATAATGAGAAAAATTGTCAAGACGACATTTGTCATGGCATAAGTCCAACTTCTTCCTAACAAAAGATTATAGTCGAGTGGCGCGTCAACTACTTCAATCTCTACACACAGACTTTCCCCCTAGCATGACCGAACATGAAGGAATCAGACCATGTGGCCAAAATTAGCGTCCATAAATAATAGTCAAGACTTTAGGAGAAGTTGTAAGTTCAGTAGAACCAATGGCTTTCCAATATGACAAAGACATCACGCATGTGGAAGCTCCTTCATCAATGACAATTCTCTTAACTAAGATATTGTTGCAAACAATCCCTATCTAAAAAACTACATGATATGGAAGGCGTTCTCTCACATTGGTAGCATCAAACTTCATAATGAGCTGACTAGTAGAGTCTGCAGCTCCTATGGCAGATAACAACACAGTACGATGAGAAGGGAAACTTTGGAGAACCTCCAAAACAAACATTGCACAAGGTGTCTGAGCCAAATCCTCCACAACTGAATAATTGGGAGCATCTCCTCCATTAGGGTTATGCGTCATCCTTTTGTAAATGCCCTTATATATGCATGCGTTGTTTCTTTCCTGGGCCTCTCTATGTGGAGAGGGGCTTGATTCTCTGAAGTTTTCTTACCCTTCTCAATCAACTTAGGGTTATCGAGTCTACATATTTTAGCTTCGAGGAGTTAAGCATTTTTACTACTCCTTTATATCCATCAGAGGGGGGAGCACTTGAAGTGCCCCCTTATGGGTTGAAGTTGGAAGAACCAACTTGCAAGGTATGCCCTTGCGAAAAATGGTTTTGCAACACAACAGACTGTTGTTGTTGATTCAAATTGATAAGCCACCGAGCTTCTTCCATTCATAGGCATTGGTGATTAAGGTGATCATCGTCACAAAGTTTACAAGGAAACTTCACTTTCCTTTTCTCATCCTTTTCCCCCTCATCATTTTTATTCGACTTTTTATTATTACCCCCACCACCTTTCTTTCCCTTGCCTTTTCTTTTGTCTCTGAGCTGCTGAGGACCCTTCAAAGTCTTCGTTTGCACAAAATGTACATCAGAAGACTTGGTGCTTGGGGTGGTCGAGCCAGTGGTTGGAACGACCGTAGGTTGCTAGATAATAAGTTTTTGCATCTGGCTAGTGGTCAAATTTGCAGCTTTTGACTGAGCACAACCCATTATACCATCAACATGTGGGTTGGACTTTGGCTTTTCCAAGTTGAGAGTATATCACGGTGCATTTGGCATAATATCATAGAGCATGCCTGACTAACAGTATATAAGCTCTAACTGTTGCACCCTAAAATTTGCTTGTTCCTTTGAAAACACTTATGATGTCACAACGTCTTTTGAAATATACGGGAGTAAGGATTTTAGGAACCATTCGAGGAGGAAATCCAGTGGAATTGTAGCCTTAATCAAGCTATTCCATCTCCTATAATCCCGAATGTGGTCAGAAATGTGTGTGGCATAGTCTTGTACAAAGTTAGCCAACGATTATGTCTTAGGATCGTACCAGTCATGGAGTTGGAAGTGGTTTAAGAAAACCATAGTAAAATCACCGAACGTTGAGCACTCCCCCCTCTCAAGTTCAATATACGATTTGGGAGCACATCCAATGACAGTACGCTGGAACAAACACAATTTGATCGAATCGTTGTTTAACGAGTTGGACGAGCACCATAAGTGGAATGTCGTCATGTGGTCCTGCGGGTCTTTGCTGCATTTCCCCTCAAACTTTGGAATGTATGAAGGTAATTTAGTCGAAACCGCAGGCCAACTTGTGTCATGAGGAATCAGATCGTTCATCAACTTGGACAAATCTGGCAAATGCAAAGTTACCAGAAACAATAACCTAGGTTGCGTCATCGACTGATGAGCGACCTAAATATAAGGTCCTGGATTGTAACTAGCATTAGGTTGCCAGAAAGAGTTTTCTATCGAACTAGAGCTTGGGATAAACCCTTGTGGTCCCTGGTTAAATGGAGGAAAACCTCCACCTATCTGGTTTCCAAGAGGAAAATTGGGGTTACCTCCAGCGGAGCCGCCATGGACAGGAGGAAATCCTGGCATAGGGGTTGACTGACCAGGAAATGGGTTTCCCCCTTGCGACATCCCTAGGAAGGGATTCCACTGGCCTTGGAGAGGGGTACTCTCCAAAGTCTTGGTAAGGAGCTTGAGTGCTCCCCGCACTAACATTCGACAATTGGGAAATTGTCGTAGAAATCACCAACGCGTTAAACATGCCCATCAACGACATTTTGTAAGAGAAAGTGTTTGTTGTTGATGCAAAATATGTTGTTGCACTCTAAAATCGAGTGGGACTGACAATTAATGAGGCAATGATGTTGGTTGTCGTGACGACAGTGGATGGAACCACATTTGTCGCTTGAGCCAACATACCAATAGGAAAGATTCTACCGATAACGATTGCCAAGGTGGGAGTTGTAGGGGCTCTCGACCCTGACACTAGAGAAGTGTCATCCATAATGGCCCACCGAAGAAGGATATCAACGAACTATGATCCTAGAGGAGGGACTCGTACGAATGAAAATGGGAAAGTCGAAGGTAACGAAGAGTTAGAGTGTGGAGCAAATTCCTCAACTCCAAATCCTCAACAATTACCTCTTTTGGCTCTAGAACATTGACTTCTGGAGAGTTATGGTCTACGATCTCAGACTGACCAACCAGTATGAAAGTGCCAGATTGATCAAGTCGACGCCTTTGAGGAGGCAGGGGAGAATTATTTCCAATCTCTTCCTTGGGTAGAAGGCCTTGAATTCTCCTGGATCTTTGAGGCGATATGTTGTCCACTTTGAGTGTTCAACTCTTGGTGACATGACTCGCCTACCTAAGGTTGAACTACCTTCACCAAACACACCACTAAAGAATCCTTAAAGATAAAACAAACACAAACAACTCTGTCAGGATTGCAACTGAAGTAGATTAAGTCTTGAGACCAGAAAAATAACAAAGTGGGCTCATGCCCTTCTGGATGAAGTCACATGTTGATTAAGTCCTATGGACCACTGAACGAAGGTATGAGAAGCAAATATATTGACCTCCATAGATCATCCTTATATGGTGTAAGTACCCACACTTTGTGGGGCACCCTCTAACAATGTTTAAGTGTGTGATACAAAATGTACCCCAAGTACTACGACAAACCCCCACAATCAGCTTGTGGTTTACCTAGGAAGAGAAACTATGGATACCGGCTCGCAGTCGGTGGCTAAGGGGTACAGTCGACAGTCGGGACCAAATTTGTGGACAGGGTAGAAAATCCCTAAGTCTCAAAAGCACCACCTCTCACGGAGGTATGGGTACAATCAAAACCCCCAATACACAATATTTCCACTACGTTCGGTCTAGTTTTGGAGGGGAATCTCCTCGGTTATTCCTTAAGTGACCTCATGTTTAGCTCTTGTTTTAGAGGAGCTTCCAAACCAGCCTATACAAAAAAATGGGTTCTACACTCCCTATCTCAAACACTTATGTTTGTTTAGTGGCCTTGGATAAATTTACTCTCCAACCTATGTCGAGGCCCTAGCCTAAACTTGTTGGTTTACTCTATAAAAATGAAAGTATCTAATAAGTTTTAGTTATGTGTTCATTTTAATAGGTTAGTTTTACTCAAAAGGGGTGCGGATGAAACTTTGGTGATGTTTTAGACTGACTCTAAAAGAAATGCAATATAAGAACACACAATTAGTTTCTTCAAATGAGAAAGGATGAAATAACACTTATGCAACACATTCTTTTCTTTTTCCAGATGAAAACAAGAGTTTGAGTGCAAGATTTAGAACACCTCAAGATTCAAATGCATGTCAGGATGCAAAACTTGTACTATTGAATTCTTTTATTTTTAAATAAAAAGGTTACCACTACCAAAGTATAATGTAACTACCTGAATGATAAGTAACTACTTATTTTATTGCAAATGGAAAGCAAGGAAATATAAGCACATGAATGCAAATAATTTTTTTCTTTTTGAAACAAGGCAGAAAGCAGACAAAAGGACAGAAAGCGTTCATCCAAGACAACACTGAAATGAAAGTGAATATGGAAATGTAGACAAACAAGGTTGTTCTTTTAGTCTACCTAACAAACCTTATACTAAACAATCTAAGCAAAGCTTTTAATCTTTTATGTATATCAAGCATTCAAAACCTAACAAAGAGACACCAAACAGAGACTCAGGACAATCCAAGTGACTGATCAAACCAAGCATTCAACCCGGAAATGAATAGAAAGTTAAAAAACTTCATATTCACACAAGTCCGTGACTATTACTAAAGCAACTCGCAGATATCCGTGGGTTGTAGAGATGCAACTCGCGGATGTACATGGGCTACTGTGATGTAACACACAGATAGCCAGGTAAGGTCAAAAAATAAAAGAGCCACTCAGAAACAGAGGGCTTTAGGTCTTAGCAACATGTCTTGTGAGGCTAAAAAACTCTAAAAAAGACTCAGAAACTAACAACAAAAGACAACACAGGCAAGCAAGACACCTCAACCAAACTGACCCAACTAGGAGTATCCCCAATGGAGTCGCCAATTCTGATTAAAGGATTTTTCCCTTGAGATCGTGGGTTGTAATCACAACATAGCAAGACCAAGTGAAAGAAATAACAATCTCCCCACAGTGATAAACACACAAAAACTAAATAAAATAACTACTTTAATTAGGACAAAGTAGGGATAGAGAGGATAAAAGAAGGTGCACCTTGATCTCCCGTTTGATGTCGATCCCTGCTCCATTTCGTCGAAGAACTCTTGATCTTCTATTGGAATTAAGTTGCAAGACAGATACAAAACTAGGGCTATGAAGAAAATAGTTATACGATCATAAACATGTGCATGTAATATGTCAGATTCAAAGTAAGCATATAGATAAATGTACAATGAAGACAAATCTGGGGGAAAACAAGCTCTTTTATTACCAGCAAGTGGAAAAGGTAAGTTACAACCTTGTACAACCTTAAGCATTGTCTTGAAGCCCACTATCTGGGTTCCTTCAAGAATCCTCAAGGATCAACTCAGTCAATAAAGACTTCTCTCAATGACTCAAATAGGGATAAGGAGACACCCTATAGTCACATAAAGGAGAAAGAAGCTTTGGAAAAGGAGTTTCCAGATTAAAGGGGATGTTGCTCAAAGAATATAGGGAAAGGAGGCTTGCTAGATGCTGACATCATAACTTTGAACCAAGGGACTTGTGTTCCCATCTTTATCCCTCTATCGTTGTTTTACATCTTCCCAAAGAGGTCTGGGGAGTTGAATTTCGTTTTGTACGAGCAAGGGTCGTTGGGAAACAATCCCAACCTAAAAACTCGCCTGAAAACATGAAATTATTTTATTTTTCACCAAAATTGAGGGCATCCATGGGTTGTAGCGAGGAAAGGCGTGGATGTCTGCGTGTTGCACTAGGGAAACCTACGGATATGCTCTTAAAGCATGTTTTTTAGATTATTTTGGAGGTGAATTTTAGGGAAACGTCTAGCAACCATTGGGAAAGGGTTAAACCCTGGTACAAAAGCATAAGTGTGGCATTTTGTGCTATAACACTAGGGGCCCTGATAAACGAATGGTACAACTTGAGGGACTGTGAGCAGTGAAGGGGGAACATTCCTTGGGTAGTGCAGGTTGTGGGGAAAAGAGAGAGTTGGAGGATTGGAATTGTTGTGGGAGTAGATCCTATCCTAGGTATTGCAATTAAAAAGAGTGAAAGGAGTGAAGAGGGTGAAGGTATGGAACAACTTAGAGTTAGTAACCTAGAATGAAAACAACTTGGGAAATTCATCCTTCAGTATGGAATTTAGGAGGAAACAGATTGAGGTGGTAGTGGAAAGGGGTATCAAGCTAGGTAATTTGAGTGTGGAAGAATTCTTGGAGGTATAGAAGGACAAATAGAAGGAGGGAGCATTGAGGAGATTAATTTCAAATGTATGTTCCAAGAAGAAAGGAGCAGAGTGAATGTTGAGGATAGTGAGCTAGAAAACCCCTCTCATTGAGTTTGATATTTAGTGGTTATTGAAAGATAGGATTCAATACAGGAGGAAGTGGACAAAATTATGGAAGCACGAGTTCAGGATGAGTATACAAAATCAATTTCTCCCTCTCCTCTCTTAGAATGTATTATTAATCCCAAGAATATTGTAAAAGAGATACCTACTCTAGCTCACAATTTTAAAGACAAAAAAGGATTTTTAAGAAGATGTCCTTTAGATATAGTTATTGATGGAGTAAAATCCCTTTAGAGGAAGAATACAAGGAGAGAAAAATAACTAGGAGGATGCTTGGAAATTTGGTCCTGCATGATGTAAATTATTTGGATAATAGTTCTTCCATTTTCATTTTCAATTTGGTAAAGAAGCACAAGTACTAAGTAGGTAAAATAGTGAGATAGAAATTAAGACCTAGAAGCGAAGAGATGAATTTGGTAGAGGAGATGATAAAAGGAAGATTGGAAATAGATACGTATCAACTAAATTATGTTGGGAGGAAATCCCTTATGTCCACAACAAAAAAAGGAGTGTACAAGGAAATCTTAGAAGTAAAGAAAAAAAAATGTCAAGGGATCCCTTAGAGCAAGAAATTCCTTGGTTAGGGTTACCCGATGACTGTCCTTTCCTTCATTGTGAGAAGGGTAAGAGATTCCCATAAAACTCTAGCTCTCAAAAGTTCATTGACACCATATAAACTAGATAACATCTTGATTCAAAAAACTTTGTGTTTCAGAGGGAAAGCAAAAGGAATTTAAAAAGGATTGCTTAAAGATTGGATTTTTTTGTCAATGCATTCGGATGGTAAGTCAGGGGGGTTTAATAGGATGGAATGATTCTTTATCCCTCACAAGCTCCTTTGGTAACATTGTAGGTTTTTTATAGAGCTTTGGTCGACAAAATTAGGGAAGTCCTTTACAATTATTAATATATATGGATAATCTTTTTTCATAAAATTTACTTAAAAAAGATAACACAATTTTGGGTGGAGTCCTAACTCTGACCACTAAAAATGGAGGGGTTTGGGTATATAATACGAGAAAATATCCATCGACAGAATGTTTTACGCATAATTTTAATATTTGGGCCTTTGTGATGTTCTTCCTTAAAATTAGTTATGACCTAGAGGAATTTAAGGATTCAAAAGGAAGAGGTTTTAAAACACTTAGACAACTTTGTGAAGTTTTCACATTGAACCTAGCTAGTAGAAAAATCACACAAAGCTTGTGAGAGAGAGAAGAGAAGAGAGATAAGCTTGATAGAAATAATGAATTGTATTATTGCATATGAATAATGAGTAATACACACTCATATAAGTAGTCCAAGAGAAGCAATGCGCCAATATTAGGGAGTACATGAGACAAACTCATGGAGTACATGTGCCATGCGCCATAGGATTTATCTAGAGGAGATATGGACACTAACTCATTGTAACGAGAGTCAACTACTAGCTAGTATCGGTTAACTATTTAAGAGGAAACAATTTAACTAAGTGACAAGTGTGGAGACCAGGAAAAACACATTCATGCAAAGGAAGTGTGCCTTCATGCCATAAAATATAGGAAATGGATGCATGAGTGGTATTCCACTAGTCAACTAAGATCAACTATGTCTGAACTTAAGTTCTATCTCAAGTGACAATGCACCCTACCTTTAGGAAGCACCCTATTTTTTTAGGAAATCTCCTAAAAAGTAGGAGACCCTCTCGGTGACTACAAATCCTTAAAAGAATTACCTAGGTGAGTGTGTCATGTATCCAACACCCCCCGAACACTACCAGGGTGTAATGAAGAATGGGTCCCAACAACCAAGGCCATGTTAGGTACCCATTGTACAATGCATCTAAGAATGAAACACTGAAAATAAAGGAAAGTGAAAAAACTTCGTAGGAAAACCTCCCCTCAAAGTACAATGCATCAAAAAATGAAGAAGGAACAAAAGCAGTTGGTAAGAGACTATGTCCTTCAGTTCAAGACAATCACATAGAAGGTGGAACTTCTGCTCAATAAATTTATTGGTGAAGATGTCTGAAGTTTGTTTGCCAGATGGATACTACTACAAATCGATGATCTTATCATGTACCAACTCCCTGATGTAATGCATATGGATATCGATGTGTTTGGTCCGTTGTTGCTGCACTGGGTCTCTGCAAAACTTGAGAGTACTCTGATTCTCAACCAAATGAAAGTCAGATGGTGAATCTGGATGCCAAGCTCAATGAGCAATTTATGAAGCCAAAGTGCGTGAATAGTGACGTTGACCACTCCTCTGTACTTGGCCTTTGTTGATGATAGCAATAGCTTATTCCTTTTTGATCAAACAATAGATGGGATTGAAAGCAAAACTAAGCACATACCCAAACATGGACTTGTGATCTATGTTATTGCCATCCCAATCAGAATTGGTGAAGCCCATGAGATCCAATGCACAACCTGCTACATAGTGGATCCCATAACCTGTGGTGCCTTGAACATATCAGAGGATGTTCTTGGAATCCGTCCAGTGTAGCTCATGTGGCTCCTGCATGTACATGGAAATTTCCCATACTGCATATGAGAGATCCGATTGGTTGTGGGTGAGATATTAAAGGCTTCCCACAAGTTGTCGATACAATATGTTGTCCACCACTGGTGTATCCATGCATCCTTAAGATGTACCCCAAACAAAAAAGGTGTGGTTGTCGACTTGCAGTCGGTCATTTGGAATCTAACCAAGAGACACCTAACATACTTAGTATGAGATAGCTTGATGCTTGAAGCATCATGACTGATCTCAAGACTAAGGAAATAGTGTAGTGGACCCATGTCCATCATAGAGAATTTGTCATGCAGAATGTCTTTGACCCCAACAATTGTTGAGATCGAACTTCCTATGATCAGGGGGTCATCGACATAGAGAATTAAGATCAACAAGGAGTCCAAGGTTCTCAGTATGTAGACGTTTGGATTTGATTTGCATCTAACAAAAAGATGAGAAAGAAAGTAAGCATTCATCTTCACATACCATGATCTAGGTGCATGCTTGACGCCATAGACTGACTTTTTCAGTCGACATACTAAGGATGAGTTCTGTATGAACCCCTGGGGTTGCTCCATTTAAATATCCTTTGATATTGGTGCTGAAGAGTTTGATACTAGCAACTCTAATGCTAAATTTGGTGTTGAATCTAGTTATGAAAGCTCTAAAGTTGTATCAATAAGAGGTGTAGGTGGTGGTGGTTGTAACTCAACAATAGAAGAGTCATATGATGTGATGGGCACTTATGCTAGAACAAATTGAGTCTAAAGGACTGAAATATTGAGACAACTTACTCATGGCAATGAAGTCCCAACAAAACCAAGTCCGGCTTTTGTTGGTCTCATCATAGGCTAAATGGGATGTGCAATCCCCTATCCATTCTTACCAAGGCTGCCACCATTGTAGCCCATGTTATGCATCAATTTTAACCCAATACCACGAGTTTACAACTCAAAAGTTGGAGAAGGAAGCTCAAGAGTGGTCAACAATACAAAAGTGGGATTATAAGGAAGATATTGTTGCATATCTTTTTGCAAACAAGCAATAATATATTCTTTGAAGACAAATATTGGATTTCTCTTGTCCACCTCGAAGTTTTCTAACTTCTTTGACAAGTTTTAGATTTAAACTCTAAAGGGTGGAGATAACTGCATCTTCGTCCTCTATTAAAACAATCAATTCTCCCCCAATGAATGATACCAAGTGAGATATTCTTATCGGAGTAGCAATCTGAGGTTTTTTTAATCTGTTGCATGCAACTAGTGATCTAATAAAACAATTGTATCTCCTAAACTGCGATGTGGGTATTAGATATTTTTGGTGAGCTTGATCATCCTTCTGTAGGGCGTCTCTCTACAAAAAATAGATCTACCTAGATCGTCGAGTCCGAGATTTTGCTAATGGATCTATGGCAGCTATAGATCTGATAAAACAATTGTGTCTCCTATAATATGATGTGGGTATTGGAGATTTTTGGCGAGTGTGAGTATCCATGTGCAATTCATCTCTTAAAAAAAAACCAGATTTACCCAGATCGTGGATTCTGAGATATGGCCGACGGATCTGTGGCACACTGATCTTGGAGTTGTAATATAAAATCCAATGAAGTTTCCAAGACAAATTCACACCATGAAGAGAGAGTAAGAAACACAATCTATCTAGAGAATCTTACAAAATGTGTGACGTAAGAAGAATTGTCAACGAGTACTCCATCCTTTCTGACTGCATCTTCCTCCTGAACCTGCAAATAAAATTCTTATGCACTTTCTGCTAGCAGAAAATATCTAATAGCATGTGAAGTTTTCACAATGAACCTAGCTGGTAGAAAAATCACATAAAGCTTGCAAGAGAGACAAGAGAAAAGGGACAAGCTTGATAAAAATAATGAATTGTATTATTGCATATGAATATTGAGTAATGCACACACATATAAGTATTCCAAGAGAATAAATGCACAAATATTAGGGAGTACATGCGCCAATGCCATGGAGTACATGTGTCATGCGCCATATGAGTGATCTAGAGGAGATTTGGACACTAACTCACTGTAACGAGAGTCAACTGCTAGCTATTCTCAATTAATTATTTAAGAGGAAACAATTTAATTGAGTGGCAAGTTTGGAGACCAAGAATAACACATTTATGAAAAGGAAGTGTTCCCTCATGCCCTAAAATCTAGGAAATGGATGCATGAGTGGTATTCCACTAGTCAACTGAGATCAACTGTGGCTGAAATGAAGGGACAATGCATCCTACCTTTTAAGAAGCACCCTATTTTTTAGGAAATCTCCTAAAAATTTGGATACCCTCTTGGTGACTAGAAATACTTAAAAGAATTACCTAGGTGAGTGTGTAATATCTCCAACAAACTTCTTAGTGGAAAAAAAGGTTACGGAGGGAGCATATATAATAAAATCCTAGGGGAGAGAAGGGAGTGCCTTGGACCACCTTCCTAATATGTTGTAAATATTGAAAGATGGGAAAAGGCCTCAAGGACCTTTCAAGTTTAACCTTTAATGGTTGGAAAATGAAGAGTTCAATAATTTAGTTTTACAAAATTGGAAAAGTTATGATTCTACAAATGAAAAACTAGTGATGTTCCAATTTTCAAAGAGTATAATATTAGTTAAAAAAAGTGGTAGTAGGCTAGCCAAATAAAAATTATCAAAATTCCCAAAAAGAGTCAATTGAAGTCGAGGCCCATACAGTTGAGTTATTTAATCAAAACATAGAAGGTATTTTCTCACATGAAGAACATAAGCAATTAAAATTTCTAGAGAATAAGAAGTGGAAGTTGTTTGAGTGGGAAGAAGTAAAGTTGAGAATTAAAAGTAGGAGCAATAAGGCTAGCGGAGGGGGTTGAGAACACTAAGTTCTTTCATAGCTATGCAAAATGAAAGAATAGTATAAACATTGTTTTATAAATGAGGAAAGAGAATAAATCGAAGGCTATAAGATTCTAGAAGATTGCAAAACTTAGGGTAACCAATTTTCAATCGATCTATTGAGAAACACCCAAGAACAAACATAACAAATACTGTTAAATGACTACATGCTTCCTAGGTTCTTTGATTGAGACCGTAATGAAGATGTGCAGAAGTAACACAGGAGGAAACAAAAGTAGTATTTGAAACATTTCAGAAGGCAAAGATTTCAGGCTAGATGGATGGATAGTGAGATTTTATTTGAGTTTTTAGGAATTGTTGGAAGAGGATTTAATAAAGTTAGTGGAGGAATCAAGAAATCCTGGCAAAGTCCTTGGTTCTATTAATTCTAATTTTATATCCTTTGTTCCAGAGAAGAATAAGCCTAAAGGATCCTATGATTATAGGCATATATCCTTGTGCAATGTCATCTACAAATTGATAGCAAAAATCATAGCCAATAGATTAAGAATGTATTCTCAAAATCTATCTCACAGTGACAATTTAGTTGTTTACAAAACACCCAAACCTTGATGTAATGGGAGTGGCTTGGGAAGGCCTTCATACTTATTAAAATAAAGAGGATGTCAATTATGGTGCTCAAATTATATTTTCTTGAGGCTTATGATAGGGTAATTTGGCTTTATCTAAGATTGATGGCAATCCATGTAGGAATGAATCTGTGTATGGTTAACTAGATAACAAGATGCTCATCATCGATGTCCTTTGGTGTACTCATAAATGGATCAACATCCCAATTCTTTACTCCTACATGAGGTTTAAGACAAGGATTCCCATTGTCGCCCTTTCACTTCCTTTTGGTAGCTAAGGGACTAAGCATGGAAATCAAAGAGTTTAAAAGTGAAGGAGATATAAGAGGACTTAAAATAAATAGATCTTTAAGTCTGCCTTGGTTACTTTTTATAGATGATTTATGTTGTTTCGACTGGGTTTAGCAAGAGAAGTGGAGAAGTGTAAGGACATTCTATATCTTTATTGTAGGTTTACATGGAGGAAAATAAATGTTGATAAATCAACTATTCTATTCAACGAGATTGAAGAATAACTAGAGATAAGCATCCTTTAAATACTTCCTTTTATAGTATCTCCCTAGGATGATGGAGTGAAGTATTTGGGTTTTAGGTTAAAACCCAATGAACGTGGATCTAAGGTCTAGAACTAGTTACACAAGCAAGTAGAGAAAAGGGTAAATTCTAATTGGTGCCATTGGTGGCTCTCAATAGGGGGAAGGTTTACTCATGTAAAATAAGTCTTGGAAGCAATTCCCATTTATTGGCACTTGCTAGCTTATATTCCAAAAGGAATGGTTAATAAAATAAGAATAAATGTTTTAGCTTCTTATGGATAAGAAAAAGAGAAAGGGAAGGCATCCATTGGTAAAATGGAATAAGTTAGCAAAACCAAAGGAAATAGGAGGATGGGGGTTGAAGAATATTCATTTATTTGATTAAGCCCTAGAACCAAAAAGTATTTGGAGACTTTTTAAATGTGATAGATTATGGAAACAAGTAATGCTACAAAAGTATATTGAACCTCTTTCTCGTGAAGGATGGATTTGATTTCCGGTGAAATTTGTACTGGGAGTACCCAATATATTGAAATAATTGTTAAAAGCATTCCATATGGTCAGGAGATGGTTGGCATGGAGGAGTAGAAAGGGCTCTAAGCTAACACTAGGTATTGTGTTGGACCCTTCGTTTTGATAAGAGAAGTTGCACAAGTTATCAAGGAGACAACCCATCAAGTGAAGAGGGCTAAGAAAGGAAACATGCAACATAAATAAGTTGGAACAAAAAACAATCTGAGGCGAGCACGAATTAGTTTTGAGACAACACAATTGCAACAGAATCAAGAAGAGAAGAGGGCCTACAGGTTCTCAAGGAGAGGAAGGAAACAATTGTATTGATCATTCTTGTATTGTATTTATTGTAATTGGTAATCGTATTGTATTGTAATGACTGGGTGTGTGAACGAGATAGGAGAGAGGAATAAGTGGAAAGAACTTGATCTGTACTCCATATCTAGACTGTAATTAATAAGGGAAGAACTTAGACTGACTACGATCAGCTTTAGTGTTATGTTGAGATGTGCCTATTGATATTTTCTACAATGATTAGGGTAGAGGACTAATGTAAAGCTCTGAATGTATGTGGATCAAGACCTTTGATATAATAAAAAGATAATGGAGATCAAATTTTGAAAATTCTCCAAGTTTATATTACTTTCTATATCCCTGAAATTCCTTTATGTTGTTGATTGTTATGAATTACATGTCTTTATCACTTCTTGATGTTATGTATAGCTCTGTTCGCGTGTATCAATGTAGGATGTATTAAAGGACCTTGATAGAATAGTCTATCTTGTGTTAGAATGGTAATATTATAGATGTGTTATAGATTTGTATAGCATTCTTCTTACCCTTACCTTAGCTCTTTTGTCTCGGTTGCACTTTGCGTGAGACTTCTTTCCTTTCGGAAAGATGAAAATACCAACGCACTAGAATACATCGGTACCCTTTTGTTGGTAACTTGATGAGGACCCTGGTTTGGCAACTTTGCACCAACAAAATGGTTCTGTTGTCGGGACCCTGATTTTACAAGGGAACCTATAAGGAGAATGTTTCCATGGATCCACAAGTCCAACGTTTGACAGTGGTGGGAACGTAAGTGTGATGCAATCATACTGAAGGAAGCAAAGTTATGGAATCTGAACCGGGACACCGCCAAGGATTTTTTCTTCTACTCGGAAAGATCAAGTGACCAGTATGAGATATTCTGGGTAGAATTCCTGGAAAAGTTGTTCCAGTAGGTCGATCACCTACATGAAGCACCAGAGTTCAAAGAACGGGTTAAAGAAATTGGTTATTGGGATACAAAGAGGCTAGAAGAGCTTCACCGACTGGATCACCAGATTACTCGAGCGGTGGATTTCTGGGTTTACACGTCTCTAGAAGGTTATATCATCGAGTTTATAGCGAAAAACCGTTAGTATTTTTCACAAGCCTAAGAAATATTCAAGAAAGGGGCATGTTGAAGATTGATGATGGAGATTCCCCTCTAGATCAAAGTATTTTTGGTGGAAGAGGGGATGCTAGTTGTTCCCTCGCGTGAGATGGCAGCTTAAACCCATGCGCTCAAGGTGGGGCAATTTTGGGGCATGTTCATGATCTAAGAAGGGGAATGGGTTCTTTGACATATGGGGGAATAAAAAACCTCAAGAAGTGAGTGTGCCCTAAGGAGAGCCACCATAGTTGAGAAATGGTGGCGGGGAAAGGTAAATAGAGCAACGAAGAAGTCCGAGGTGTTGGAGAAAGAAATCAGACCCAAAGGAATGGATGAAATAAAGTCAGAAGAGTTGTAGAAGTTGCAAAGACAAGAAATAATGGCTAGTCTAAGATTGCAGGAAAGAGAAGCAGAGAAAGAAAGAAGTCTCATGGAGAGCGGACGAGATGAAGAAGGTTTAGAATAAAGAGAGGACGAAGGACGTCTGGATCTTGCTGAAGATAGAGAAGATTCGGTCCCGATCTCAGGAGGAGTCAACCATGAAGCAGACCATGTTGCTTTGGTACAAGAAAACGAGACCCCCCAGATAAAAAAAACACGCCTAGAAGTTAGTGGAACCACCCCCGATTCGCTCATCCCCAAGGTGCCTTCAATACCCTTGGTAAGCTCGTAACCTCATACTCATGCAAATTCTATTTTGTCAAATTCAGTCAGTTCTGCAAGACTCACAACTGGAAGCAATGGGAGGATATTAGGGTCACCTGGCAAATGGAACCAAGGCCATTAGGATTTATTTTGATAGGAACAAGAACAATGGAAATGGATGGAAACTCGAGAGAATCGATCGCCCGATGCCCAGAGTTCTAGTGTAAAGGGGATGAGGACATAGAACAACATTGGCTTCTATGTGAGGCCATCTCGAGGTCCAGAGGAACCTTGGATGCAAATAAGTTAGTAGAATTCCAGACAACCATGAGGGGTTGTGCCCTAAACTGGTACATGGAGGATATTGAGCCTAGGGTGCAAGGACATGCCTTTACCCTTGACCAGGTGCATCATAAATTCATTGTCAAATTCAAACTACCTCGGTTAGAACAAAGAATCTCTCTGAGTTGTGTGAGATTCAACATAGAGAGGGGGAGTCTGCATGGGAATACAATAAGAAATTTAAGGATGCTATTGGGATATTGGCGCATCTAATTCATGAAGACCATCAAAGGGAATGGTGCATCCAAGGGTTTCTACCCTTGACATGAATCTGCTTGACGCAACAGAGAATAGCCACAATGAAAGAGGCTTTCGAACAATTAATAAAGATGGAAGCCATGGCGGGATACCCAAGGAGCTTGAGGATAAYGAGAACTCCGGTTGATTCACACATGTCGAACCTCCAAGGATAGATATCTGCACTCACTGAGAATATCTGGGAATTAACTCTACTCAAGCCAGTACAACCTCAATTTTGATGTACATGATGTTACATASAGGGCATTTGGCAACTGAGTGCCCACGGATAAGAGGAATGGGCCATCTTCTACAGGACCAATAAGAGGAGTTGCATAAGCATCGACAACCCCACCATTTCATGCACTGGTTCAATACAATGCATTCACAAGCACCCAACCTGCTTAGACAGTTGAATACTATGAAATCTGTCAGAGTCAGGGGCATCCACCAAGGCACTGCCCCATGCTGCATAAATACTCACCTGCGAGCAATATAATACATTATGAATTCTATGGGTCCACGACGCATGCTAGAAACCAAGGCCAGGGATTAGATGCACTTACCGACAGAATGGACTAGACTGCATTTAGGATAAACAAAACACCCCAAGGATCGGGAAGAGGTCGAGGAAGTGGCAGTGCAGGTTGATTTACAAGAGGGAGGAATGGAGGAAGAAGACCAGGTCGGTGTTACAATTGTGATGAACAAGGACATATGACCAGATACCGTCCTCATCTGAGACGACCATGGTGTTCACACTGCAGAACTAATTCCGACGCAACTGAAGAGTGCCCAGATCTGATCACAAAGTGGGAGGATCGGGCTTGTCAAAGAGGATCTAACTTCATATGCTTAGAACTCATGAGAGAAGTTGAAAAGAGGCTACCCAAAGTCGACATCATCACTCATGGAGGAGAAAAAACTAGGGAAGATAAAGATAATCAGCCTAAGATTCACAAAGCATCCCCCAAGGATGACATGTATGATCCTTTGAAACAAAAAATATTTTTCAAAGATGCAGTAGAAATATTTAGAGGATAATTTTCTCCAGAAATAAGAGAAAACCCTCCTAAAGTCACCCTTCAACCCAAGACCGCTCAAGCTCCTACCTCACCTCCTCCACCTCGAAATAATGTAAACTCGAGGAGACCACGTGAGCAGTCTCAAAATATAATCAACCTCTGGTTTCAATTATTCTCTGAGATCCTGGGAGACGATCGACTTTCTAAGAAGTTTCATAACACCTTTTACCTAATCTTGGGGGATGAGGGAACCCCAGAGACCACTATAACCACCAACCTCCTTGAGAAGAATACACAGAGAGTACAAAGAAGGAAGGTGCGAATTGGAAAAGAATTTAGGTTGGAAGCCCAGTTAGACGACTTTGAAATTAAAGATGTCATGCTAGACTTGGGCTCAGATGTCAACATCTTACCCAAAAATACTTGGGAGGTTCCGAGGAAACTTCAGTTAGTCTATTTCCCCATCCAGCTGAGAAGGAAAACCAATACTGCATTTTTCCAGTGGGAACACTGGAAGATGTCGAGGTATATGTTGTGAGAGTTAAAACGATAACTATTTTGAAGTGATTGAAATCATTGGAGACGAAGACCCCTACCCTACCTTATTAGGAATTGATTGGGATTATGAAAATTATGTTTTCATTGATTTAAAGAGGGACACTATGACGTTTGAAGCAGATGGAGTAAAAGTAGTCTAGCCCTTAGATCCATACATGGGACTTAGATATATTGAGCCAGTGGATGATAACATGGAATCATAAGTTCTCGACCAATTATACACCATAACAACATGAATGAGGCCAGATTACATCAATCCCATCGTAGATCGATCTGTAAGTTGGAGGAGTATACAATTAGTCGAGGAGGACTTAGAACTAGCTTTTGATAGTTGGCAGGAAGGTTCATATGAAAAATTTTCAAGACATTGTGCAACTATCAGGGCAACAAGATGGATTGAGACTGAGATGAGGGATCACCCAACATACAATGGTACCTCAGATTTAAATAAATTTCCCATTGATATAGACGGAAAATTTGTGCCAGAGCAAAGGATATCGATTTTGGATATAACTTTGAAGGATACCCCAACTAGGTGGTGGGCCACTCATGGAGCTTCACTTTTAGATTGAGAGGACGCAAAGAGAGCTATTTGATAAAGATTTCTCAGAAGCGATCAAGTGACAACAGAGACAAACATGAATTTTCATGAAGTGCAATTGTTCGATGGGTAGTCTGACCCCAGAATGCATGTTGAGAAGTGCGTCAAGCAATGGCAAGTTGCACAAGTACCATCTTAGTTATGGTTTCACTTATTTTTCCATTCATTAGGTGCAATTCCAAAAACTTGGTACAAACATGAAAATACTAGAAGACAAATGAGCCATTTGCAAACACTAGAAGACCAATTTTGTAGAGACTTCTCTTTTACTGATAGGACCCCTGAGCTTCACTTTAGTCCTTCAAAGAATTCGAGAGGTACTATTTACTGATGTTTGTAAATCCAGATCAAGCCCAATAGTATGTTCTGATCAGGCCCATTTTCTTTAGTCCAATCGAGACCATAACTTTGTCAGAATACCAGTAGCTTTCTGCAAAGTTGATAAAGACCTAGAAGAACCTAATGAAGTAGAAGAAATTAGGAACCTAAATATCAAAGAAACTATAGAAACTATGGAAATCCAAYGTACTACAACGAATCATACCAATAGCACTTGTAGCCATCCTCTGAAGTTGCAGAAAGTAAAGATAGGGAGCAAAGAGCATCCTAAGATAACTTCTATAGGGAATTACTAGGATGARCAAGCCATCAATGAAATGCAGAGTCTATTGTGAGAATGTGAGGACTTGTTCATTGTTTCCCAACATGGCATCACAGTAGACCCCCTCAAGGTCCAAGTTATCACGAAAATCCCCCCACCAAGGAATTTACGCCAACTGCAGAGCTTGCAAGACAAAGTACACTTTTTACGTCGCTTTGTCCCAGACTATGCCACTCGCGTGCATGGTTTACTTCACCTCCCATGTCATAATATCCCATTTTGATGGGACAAACATGCTCAAGCAACTTTTGATGATTTGAAAGTTTCCCTCTTTAATGCCCCTCTGATTAGTCCTCTAGACTATGATCGCGATTACATCCTCTACTTGTTAGCCTCAGTCGTCTCAGTAGCATGAGTCCTTGTCCAATTAGGGGATGATGGGCATGAACATGTCATTTACTACATTAGTAAAAATCTTTCAGGGCCAACCCTGAAGTACAATCATGATGAGAAACTCTCCCTAGCAATTGTCCTCGTAGTCCAAAAGCTGCGCCATTATATCCTGCTTCGAACTACCAAAGTCATAGTAGATTCTAACCCCATGCAGTACTTGCTTAGTCGCCGACAAATTAATGGCAAGTTTGCCCGATGGATCATTATCCTCCAGGAATATGACCTGCTGTTCTCAACTCCAAAAAGCAAGAAAGCACTTGTCCTCACCGAACTCATTATGAATTTTCCCTCAGACACTAAAGCATCCCCTGTCAATACAGATTTCCTTGACAAACACCTCTTCTTCATCCCCTCCGATGACCCCTGGTACATCGACCTTCTCGTCAACCTTTAGACACATAAGTTTGGGTCTCACCTCTCTTGAGATGATCATTGACGCATTCACCATCAGGTCCCTCGATATCTCCTCATCAAAGACGTTCTCTATCGACGCGGGGTCGACACCATCCTTCGTCGATGTCGGACCATTGACGAAGCTAACAAAGTCTTGAACAATTGCCATAGCGACGCTTGTGGTGTTCACCTCTCGGGTATGTCCACCGCCCAAAAAATCATTCGCGCAGGGTACTTCTAGCCCAGGTTGTTTCATGACTGCATCCACGTTGTCAAGTGATGTGGCAAATGCCAATTGTATGCAAACAAAGCACGAGCACCACCAGCTCTTCTACATCCAGTCATCACTGCCGACCCTTTCTGCAAATGGGGAATATACTTCATGACTTGCCATCCTCCATCCAGTAATGGACACAAGTACATTGTCGTGGCAGTAGATTACTTTACCAAATGGGTCGAAGACATGCCCACTTTTAACAATACCGCTGACACATCAACACATTTTTTCTTCAACCATGTCATTACCCAATTCAGAGTCCCACTACAGTTAGTGTCTGATTACGGTAAACACTTTGAGAATGAGATCTTCACAGAACTCTCCTCAAAGTTAGGATTCTCCGATGAGTTTACCTCCCCATACTACCCTCAGTCCAACGAACAGGTCGAGGCTGTCAGCAAAGTCCTCAAAACCATGCTACAATGTACCGTCAACAAACATAAGACCAACCGTCATCATATGTTGTTTTCCGCGTTATGGGATTATTGCACGACAGTCAAAACTGCCACTGGTTTTACACCGTTTCACCTCATCCATGGGATCGAAGCCACCCTCCCTATCGAGTGTGAAATCCCCACATTATGCATTGTCATCGAGCTATTACCTAACACTGCTCCAATGGAGCAGCGCTTTTTGACCTTAGAGTCACTAGATGAAGATCGTCGATCTTCATTACAGAAAAATGAGGCAGCTAAAAAATGGTCCAAAGCCACCTTCGACTGCTATGTCAACCTTCGCTCATTTAGCAAAGGAGATCTCATCTTGGCCTATGATATCGCCCACGATACCCTTGGCCATGGGAAATGTGAGTCATTTTGGCATGGACCCTACATCGTCCAACACTGCCTCACTAAGGGGGCATACATCCTATCTTCTCCAGAGGGATACCCTCTCAAAGAACCCGTCAACGAGTTGTACCTAGAGAAGTTTTACGCCTAAGCGTAGCCATTCTACCTTAGGTTTTTGTTTGTACACATTTGTAGATTTTTTAGTCTTCTTTTCCGCCACCATTCCACATTTCTGAACTACCATCCATGTTATTGACAAATGCATCATCCATTAGCCTACCACATTGGTTATGCTGACGTTGCCAGCCGTTGGAACCAGAATCTCGCTTCGACCACTTGGGCCCTCTATACCCCCTCACATGTGCTGCTCCACTCCAATGACATATGTTTGGGCTCAACCACCAACAACCAAGCTAAATACACTGCCATCATTGGTCTCCTCGCCGATACCAGTCACCGCCACATTCGTCAACTTAGTGTTCTATTAGATTCTGAGCTTGTCGTCCTACAACTCAACAATGTATATCACGTTCACGATCCTTGCCTCTTTCGCGAATACCTGCAAGTTAGACTATTATCTCACAACTTTGATTCAATCACATTTACACATATTCCAAGACAATTTAATCAAATAGAAGATAATATGGCTAACCTAGTATTAGATTGGCATTCATCACATCAAAACATCATCACATATACATAAACATCATACATCGGTCACAACATATAGAAAAGACATCACAAATCATAAAAAAAATCAAACTCGTGAAGACATGAATGATCCCAAAATATATGTCCATATATATATATATATCATCACCAAATAGTGTCACCAGTGTTTACAAAAATACAAAGTACATTGCTCATAGGGCAGTGAGTCCCCTCACCCCTATAGGTATAAAATGGGTACCCCCTACCCTATACAAAATGGGTATCAACTACCCTATACAAAATGGGCTCTCAGGCCTATAAATACACAACCTCGACACTGATGGTGCCCCTAGAGCTCCTCCACAGGTCCTCTGTCAGCTGGAGGTGCCCCACCAGCTGGGGGCCCTCCAGGTCCAGAGGGTAGTAGACGAGTCATCCTTACCCCCGCTACAGCCACCCAACGGATGAAAGTCCGCAACTCCGTAGGTTCACCCACGCATTGCTCCAGGACCTCCTCATACTAGATGTGGGCCCACATCTCCTCGGGTACATGCTACAACACCCACTCGACGTGACGACGCATGTCCTCTACCAACGCGTCGGCCTTTTCCTGCAGTGCATGTGCTAGTCCATCACCAACATCCTCCTATCTACACCTCTAACCCGCCCTCGACTCTGTTGGCAGCGGTCGTACTGGTCCTCGACGGGCTGACTTTCCAACCATCTTTGCCTCTCAGCCTCAGGGCCCCACATCTACAAAACAACACCAAAGGTAGAGTCAACATCCATGTATACATATATAATCATATGCTACACTATCAAAATCATGAAACATAAAAACAAAGACATACCTCGAACATCCCAGTCCTCCCCTGGAGGCAACATCATGTCGGGGTCATGTCGATAATCCATACCAACATATGGGTACCACAGTATCACTTGTGGCATCTGTTGCCACACATGTGCCACCGTGGTTGTGAAGTAATGGCCACCCTCTCCTCCCCCGTGTTGATGCAACACATGGGCCCACCGCATCAGTCGTGACTCTCGTGGCCCCTCAGGCTCCAAAAGAATCCTAGGGCGCAACAGGGGCACCCTATCCAGAAACCAGGCCACCAGGATAGACCCAAATGCAAAGTCAACGGAGTCGGATGTCCAACATCGGTGAATCTGACCTATCATCCTGGAGTGTAACATAAGCCCCCAGGAAAAATGGTCCCCATCCAATACCCTCTCCACAATCCTCAACTAACCTCCTGTGATCCGCTGAGTCCCCAAGGATATGTAGATCCTCACTACCATAGCAGCGATGCACTCCATCAGGAGGTCGTAAATCTCCTCGATCCTGATGACCGACCCGGACATCGGGTGCGGCCCTGTGCAGTGGCAACGTGCCAAGTCACCCACTCTTTCATCCCCTGACAACTGGGGGTCAGCAGGAAGGGCCATCCCATAGAATGGGAGCCCCGTCAGAAAATAGATATCCTCGACAATCAAGATTGTATGTTGATGCCCCCTGACGATGAAACACTGCAGATCAGTGCTCCACATGGCGATGATATAATGGATCAGGAAATCCTGCAACCATATCAACGAGCAGTCGAAGAACTTGAGCAACACGCAAGATGCTAAGTGCCTCCGAACTCCTCAATGCTATCTCACCACCTCCCAGAGACGGTCCTAGTCTCGCTCTCTCCAATGCACTGACATCCTTCTCTCTGGACTATGTTGATCACATGCATGCACACAAAAACACTTGGTCAACCTTCATCATCCATAAAACACATAAAAAAATTCAAAATTTCAACACCCTTAGCCTTGCCTCTAGTGGGCGACATTCACCCATACAGGTGCGCACATGTGCACGCCTATTCGTTGCACAGCTGCGCACTCATGCACAATTGTCTGCAAAACAATCGTGCATATTGTGCACAACTGTCACCCAGAGAGGTGCGCACATGTGCGCACCTGTTCTCTGGACAGGTGCACACTGATGCACAATTGTTTAAGAAACAACTACGCAATAGTCAGTTTAAATAGCACACATCTCACGGGTGCCTATATTTCCCTACCCCGTGCCCACATGCGTGATAGTGTCAAGCACAACCACACACTATGCGTGGGAGAAGGAATTATACTCGTGCATATGCACGTGGTTATTCCTCCTTCTCCCGCACACTGGTGGGCCTCAACTCAAAACTATCTTGGTTCTCACAACTCCTAGATCGGTCAACTCGATCTCTCGTAATCTCCAAATCTCCTTGGGACGCTCTCGTCAAATCAACTACAATGACAGGTACAATTGAGGTGGCAATGTGGGCCTACCAGCCATATATAGTCCCTTTTTCCAAACTTCCACACTCAGTTACACGAGCCCAAAGCTTCCTTTCTCAGCCACGAGATCCTGGTCCCACCATCTACACATTCTCATTCTCATCATCTGAACTTGGCCCCGGGGGAGCATTTTTCTCACGTCACGTTCAAGTATGCATACTCATGTTCAAAATTACCAAATAACTGCTATATGTTCTTTATCATCAGATATTGTTCATGTCGGGTGTTTGGTTTTCATGTGTGCAGGTACCTGGTCATCAAAGCGACGTAGCCCCTTCAGGTATATGTTCGACACTGGCATGTAATTATTCTCTTTGTAAATCAATTGCATCTCCCAGTCACTCCCTTTGACGTTTACCTTTAGGGTCCTTACATCCAAATCTGCAGTACCGTGACCTCTGTTGCATTTCGCTACTATCACCCAGTAGCACTCTCCCCCACATGAGTTGTCCCATTCATAGTTCCCATCGATAAGTTGACACTCATGCTGATTTCACCCCCAGGGATGCGATTCCCGATAGTCTTATGCACTTTAGAGAATAAACCCCATACTTCTTCTCATCATATTGCTAGCTTTCCCAATGGACTCCCAGACCATATCATCTCGGTTCTATTGACTGCCCCTCTGCAGTATCATTAGCCCTCCATCTCATCCACCATCAATTTTCCCCTCTGTAGATTGTCCCCCATTTCATTTATCTGATACAAAAACCCACCTATGGGCCCCCCACCCTCCACCAGTTCTCTTTCATAACTTGCGCCCTCACAGGCCAATCCATCTTTCATTGGGGCGCCCATTTCTGTATCTGTACACTCAACCCAAATTATTCTTTATTTATTTGGTAATTTAAAAAAACCTTTGTTTCTAGCATTTACTTAGATTTTTGTCATCACCCTTGATGACCTTCTTTTCCCGGCAAAGAAACCCATGTCTCCCTTGGTTGGGGAATCCACTCTTTTTCATTCTGACATCGTTCACAAACCCTGAGTATCACAAGTCCATGTACCCATGACCTTTGAGTTTGTCCACTTTTTTAGCCTCTGCCACAGTTTAACCCCATATCTAGTCATGCTCCTGACACTAGATACAATTTTACGGTTGCTGCCAATCATCCCTGACAATTCCCCAACCAAGGGAAATCTTGTGTCTCACCACATATTGAATTCGTTCATGTTACCTGTCAGTATCTGATCTCATCTCAATGGATTTTACGAAGCCCTTTGCTTCTTGGCGTCGCGTCTCCCTTTTTGTCGACATCAACATAGTTTCCAGAAGGGAGACAATATCTTGACTCTCATTACCTTTACAATGAGGACTCTCCAACGACACAGAGAGAATCATCATTTTTCTCTGATTGCATTGACCCCCATAACATTCGACTTCAACAAACTGTCATGTTACGTTGGGTCTTACCATGCGACTATTGTAGTTGTTTCATCCCAGTCGAAGACCACTGAATTCGTTAGGCCATCTATGCCTACGAGTTATCGATACTTCTTACAGGTGTCCTTGCCTCATTTCAGAGTATCTTCACCCTTTAGAACTTCCATCTATCGTTATCAACCGCCCTTGAGGGCGCTGCGGTTAGCTACATCAACATAGATCTTCAGTTACCATCTCACATTTTTGTTACATGACACAAGCATGGGGCATGCCCACCTCGTTTGTACACATATTTTATTTTTTCTCCCTAGAGAAAGGTTTGGGTCCCACAGTTTCCCCTCTCCCACCGACGGATCGCTCTTGCAGTTCCTCTCAACACTCTTCATTACAATGGCACTCTCAGTAAAAGAAACATTGATGTGCTTCGGCTATACATATGCTCCTAACCTCACACATCACGGGGCATCTGTTATCACTGAAATATCATCCACAACATTGCACGCAAATGGTTACAGAAACACAACAATTAGTTCACCTGCAACACTGAAATGCATTCAAAAGGCAAAAAACTATACAATTGGGCAAAAATTGACATGCACGAATTCACCAAAGGAAGCACGCGCATAGTGCGTGGGCCAATAAAGGCCTCGGAGTGCACAATGCACAACTGTGTATGAGAAAATCCACACACTTCTATGAACAACGCATTTATGGATCTTGTGGGTCCCTCAACCACTTATGGAGCAACTCCCAACATGATTTGACCTTCATATATGAGGGAAATATGAATGGGGGGCTGGTCAAGGACTAGAGGATGCCCTAAAAGGCCCCTTGTTCACACCAAGAACCAATTACATTTTTCCTTGAAGAAATGCTATAAATAAGAGCCATGGGTGCACTAAGAAACCAAGATCTTCATAGTATTGTTATGCTGCTAGAATTCTCCCTTGAGAATCCTCTTTTCTCTTAGGAGCCTTCAAGCATCATTGCAATAGGCCATTCCACTCACCTCTTGAGGGAATAGGAATTGTTGTTCTTCACCATTTGCCAGTTTCTTCCATTGTAAGAAGAGCTCTCCATAAGGGAACTCAAGAGCCCTCCCAAGGAGGAAGAGGGGACTCCTAAGTCCTCAATTTTCTCTACAGTGTTTTGCGAACTAATCCATTGATCCATTGGTAGCATTATGTTGGTCATTGGTTGATTTTTATGGTTTTGAGTTTCTCATGCTTTCTAACTTTTATTTCTTAGTTGTTTTAGTTTATTTCTTTGTTTATACATGTGTTTGACTTGTTTAACCCACTCACAAACTTCCGTCTTGTCTAGTAGGCTCATCTAGACATGCAAGTGTTGTTGTTTTTGCTCACCCAAGTGACAAAACCAACACAACACCAATATCAAAACACCATTAGAGAAATTACTGAAGAATTACGAAGCATTTCAATGCATGACTGAGTGTGATAAGGCATTTGATACACTCAAAGAAACACTCAGTACTGCACCAATCCTTTTATTCCCCAACTGGGAAATTGAATTCCATGTACACGTGGACACATCAGGTGTCATGATAGGAGCTATCTTAGCGCAACCAAGGGAAGGGAATATGGACCACCCTATATACTTTGTCAACATAAAACTGTCTCAATCTGAACGCAACTACGCAACAACCGAAAGGGAAGGTTTTGCTATGATTTATGCGTTGCAAAAATTTCGACACTACTTACTAAGTTCCCATTTTAAGTTTTTCATTGACCATTCTGTGTTGAAATACCTTGTAAATAAACATGTCCTTGAAGGAAGGATTTGCAGGTGGCTCTTACTCTTTCAGGAGTTTTCCTTCGAGGTAATTGTCAAACTTGGAAGATGTAATGTAGGACCAGATCACCTGTCAAGAATGGAATCAGGGGAAAGTGGAGGAGTAGAGGACGAACAACTCCCCAATGAAGACCTGTTTTGGATCGAAGCCATTCCATAATATCTCGAAGAGATTGTTGCTTTCCTCAATACAGGGATTTGCCTAGAGAATTATTCCACAACCCAGAAGAGGCACCTATTGGTCCGTGCAACATATTACCAACTGATTGCAGACAAACTCTATAAGATGGGACTCGATAGCATTCTTAGAAGGTGTGTCCTAAACCACGAAAGGAAAGATATCCTATGGGAATGCCACAATGAAGTTGCATAAGGCCACGTTGGATGGAAAGATACATCATGGAAGGTTTTCCAAGTTGGATTATGGTGGCCCATGTTATTCAAAGATGCTAAAGCCTATGCTAGGTCATGCAATGTTTGTCAATGAGTAAGGAAAACATCACGCAGAGACGAATTACCTCTTCAGTCGGTTAGGGAACTGCAAGCCTTTGATAAATGGGTTGTTGACTTTATTGGACCAATTAACCCACCCACAAGTCATTCAAAGGCTAGATGTATCATTACCACAATAGACTATCTTACACAGTGGGCTGAAGCAGAAGCAGTCCAGGATTGTTCAACATATACAATTGCTAGATTTATATTTGAAAACATTATTGCTCGGTTTGGATGTCTTAGGAGCCTGACTAATGATCATGGAAGCCACTTCATTAGCAACACAATCACAACATTGACGACACAATTTCTTATTCAACACCATATGAGCAGTCCTTATCATCCACTAGATAATGGCATAATGGAGGCATTCAACAAGATTCTGGAAAGAGGACTGACAAAGGTATGTTATGCAAACGAGGAAGACTGGGATGACAGAGTTCCAACAATCCTGTGGGCTTATAGGACTACCAAAAAGAAGTTGCACAAGTACACCCCATTTCAGTTGGTCTACGGGAAGGAATTTGTGGTACCTACAGAGTTTATTACCCCTAGTCTTTATATAGCTCAGGCTACACACATGACAGATGATGCATCAGTTGCGCAAAGGATCGTAGACCTGCAGGAACTTGAAGAAGCAAGGTTCGTAGCCAATTTTCATCAATTAGTGGAAAAATCTAGGTAGAAGGCTAGGCGAGATATACACATTAGTATTAAGAGGTTCACGTAAGGCGATAAGGTACTCCTCTATGACAATTGTTATCAGAAACATCCAGGCAAGTTGCACATGCATTGGTTAGGGTCATTCCTAGTGGCTGAGATCTGACAGTCTGGTGCGGTAAAGCTAGCACAAGTGGATGGTGTCCTTCGACTAGGGTGGGTGAATGGAGCACACCTGAAACCCTACATTACCCACACTTAATGAGAGACATGGTTTCTCCAATCCAAGGGAGTGTGTACAATAGGTAGACTTTGATTTTATGTTGTGTTTTGTAGCAATGTTGATTTTTTTTTTATGTAATAAATGTCGGAGCATGCTTAGGAGAGCCACGACACATCTGTCTCATTTTCGTTGTTAGTTTTTTTTTTTTGTAACATGCCCACGCAACAATGCAGTATCCAACGCGTCTCCAATCCACTCATCCATACAATTACAACCGCCGAAAAATCTTTGTGGTCGGGGGAGAATCGAATCTGAACTTTATTAACGACTAAATCATAGTTATGTCATTTCCAGTCGTAGCTTTTAGGGTAACTGCCGAAAAGTGTCAGCATGTGCCGTCAAGTCTTAAAAGTGTTGGTCCACGTAGATCCCGTCGACAAGCTTGTCACGATTCTCAACCGTTAAAATGGTAATACCCTCACGTCGACTATGTGTTGAGTAAGAGACCCATTAAAGTCATAATTCGACTAGAAAATTTACCTCGTCATCAGTCCCGTCACACATCTGTGCCATAGATCACGTTGCTGGTGTAATTACTCGCTCATTGATGACTCATTAATGGTCAATCCCGTTACTTTAGCTATAATAGTCCTTAATATTGCTAAGAATGACATTCTATTAACCTATTTTCCTTCTCATGTTGTGTCTCTGCATCCTAGTGCATTCTGAGAAGTTGGTTGCCACCCAGTTCCTGAGCCAGTGTCGTTACTACAACTCCAACGTGAAGATGTCAAGAATTTTGGGAGGAAGAGGCCCATTATCGAAAGAAGCAATGATCCGGATTTAGGAGTGGAACAAAATTATTAACAGATTGAATACAATAAACATAGAGATATGATGAACAACACATATATCTAGTGAACGATATATTCTATTGAATAAATGAAATAGGTTGAAACTATAAAACTGCAGAACTGAAACACTTGCTTGAATGGTGGTAGCTATCTTTGATAAGAGATGTGGCTACTACGCGCATTTGTCTGAGAAGAATGATTGCAATGAGGCTCCAGAGGCCTTTTTTATATTACTCATGAATGCCAAAACCCTAGACATCCAAAAACCTAACCCTAGAAGGTGAAACACCAAAATTCATGTGGGCCCTTGTGGGTAAGTTGGTACCTCAACTTCCCGGGGTCGTAACTTTTGCATATGACCTTTGTTTTAGGCGCGTGATAGCCTGTTGGAAAGGTCTTTCAGAGAGCTACACATCACGTTGTCAAATTGTGACTTTGTCCACAGTTTGACTGTGGCGACCCAAAAAAACACTGTTTAGGGCTCCAAAATGACCCTGGAAGTACAACTAAATGTGTTGACATGAAAACATACAAAATAAGCTAGTTGGATTAGGTGAGAGGCCACCAATATCCACTTGGAAGATGTGTAGGGCTTCAGACAACCCGAGAAGTGGAGAACCCACAATTACAAAGAATTACAGAAGAACGTGTTGAACTAAAAATGGACAACAAGAGCCAGTTGGAATAGGTGGGTGGCCACCAATATCCACCTGGATCAATCCTCTCCCATTAGGAAGCAGTGGTCTCCATTGCATTGAGTTCCCCCATCATGTGAGGAAAATTTTGCTGGATTTGGCCCTGGGTGAGCCACTTGCCTTGGTGGAGTTGCCCTGTCTTGACAACCCAATAAAGATGGATCCTCTGTTGGCGAGTGCCCTTGACCTTGTTGTCCACTATTTGATTAGTGGATGCTTGTTACATGGATTAAGGGTTGAGCTATGTTGGTGTTAGCTATTCTGCGATCTCTAAGGTGTCCAATAATGGTGGAAAATATGGTCGAAGGAGGTCCACATTGAACACTGGGTGTAGGCCAAGGAAGGGTGGAGTATTGAGCTCAACAAAATTGCTACCCACATCCTTGGTGATAGTGTAAGGCCCATAGTGAAGCGGGCAGAGCTTCCAATGGGGCCCTATGAGACACTCCTTCTACAAATGTAACCAGACTTTGTCTCCAATCTGAAACTGGTGCGGTACCCCGTGTTGATAATGGCGCTGCTTGTACCTAGCATTGGATTTCTGCAAAATCTCCTAGACATGTTGGCGGATGTGATGAATTCGCTCAATGAATCTGGTGGCTTTGTCGGTCTCAGAATGAACATGGGAAGAGTCTATCTATGTGGTAGCAAGAGGTAGTGCAACATCAATGGGACCCAAGGGTTGGAATCCCAACCCCACCTGAAATGGGATATGGCGGGTGGAGCTATGGAGAGCCCTGTTGTAAATGTGTTGAACATAGGGGGGACTCTCATCCCATGTACATGGATGGTTAGAGTTGTACATACACAAGATGTGCACAATCATCCGATTGAAAACCTTTGTTTGGCCGTCTATTTGGGGGTGGAAAGAAGTGGATTTAGTGAGCTTGGTGTCCAACAGTGACTAGAGACTCGACCAAAATGTGTTGAGGAACCTGTTGTCCCAGTCAGAGATGATGGTCTGTGGTATCCCAAAATGGACCCACACTCATTTGAAGAAGAAATTGGCAATATCTGCTGCTGTGATATTATTCTTGCAGGCTGTGAGGATGGCCATCTTTGAAAATCGATCAATGACCAGAAATATGCAATCATTGCCTTGCTTGGTGGACGAAAGGCCAGACATGTAATCCATTGAGATGGATTTAGGCTTCTCGGGAGTAGGAAGAGGGGTGTATAAGCCTTGCTTCTTGATGGATAGCTTGGCAATGGCACAAGCAATGCAAGATCTGTTATAAATGCTGACATCGTGTTAGATTTTTGGCCAATAAAAATGTTTTTGAATAACGACCACAATTTTCTCCATGCCAAAATGTCCTGGCATCCAACTGTAGTGGGATTTCCAAATTAGCTTTGCACGTTCACTTGTAGGAACACCGAGATGGCCCAGATGGCATAATAGTCCATCTTGAATGTGAAAATTGGTGACAGTCATGCCTATACCAAAGAGCTGATAGGTGGTGGCAAAGTCCTTGCTGATAAAGTTGGGGCCACTTAGATGCCTCATGTCGACAGGAATGGAACATAGTGGCGAGGGAAGCCACGAGAGGTCGACTGAGGCAGTTAACGACATGATTTGAGATCCTTGTCTTATACTTTATGTTGAGATGGAACTGTTGCAGGTAGGTGGACCACTTCTGATGGCGGTCGTTCTGCATATTCCCATGTGTCTGTATGAACTGCAGAGGCTTGTGATTAGTGTGGATGATCGTCTCCTTTCCTAGAATGTAATGTTTCCATTTACGACATGCTTGTACGATGGAATACATCTCTTTGTCATAGGTGGGGTATTTTCGGACAATATCCAAGAGTGTCTCACTACGGTATGCACCGGATGATCGTGCTGAATGAGAACTGCACCTACAACATAGTCAGATGCATTAGTCTCAATCTCGAACGATTGTTGCAGATCGAGATGGGAGAGTATTGGAGCTGAGCACAAGCGATGCTTCAGATCATTGAATGCTCATTTTTATTCCTTCCCCCACATGAAATCTTCCCTTCCAATTCCCTTGATTACCTGGCCGAGGGCCCATGCAATATGGGAGAATCCCAATATGATTCGTCAGTAGAAGTTGGCCAGTCCCAAGAAGCTCTGAAGCTCGGTTAGTGTGGTTGTGGTTAGCCAGTCACAGATGACTTGGATCTTAGCTGGATCAATATGTACCCCATGCTCATCAACAATGTATCCCAAGTATTGGACCAGGTTCATGCCAAAAGTGCATTTTTCCAAGTTTGCATATAGCTTGTGCTGCCGCAGAGTTCTCAAAACCTATTGAATATGTCACATGTGCTCCTCCCACGTTCTGCTGAAGATGAGGATGTCATCCAAATATACCACCACAAAAGAGTTGGTGAAGGGTCTCAATACATCAACCATCAACCTCATGAAAGTGGTTGGTGCATTTGTTAACCCAAAGGGCATGACCAACCATTCGAAGAGACCTTCCTTAGATTTAAAGGATGTCTTCCATACATCAGTTGGTTTGATGGGAACCTGGTGGTAGTCAGACTTTAGGTCAATCTTGCTGAAGAAATTTTCTCCCTTCAGTTGGTGAAGAAGGTCATCAATATTGGGAATTGGGTATCGGTTCCTAACTGTGATTTTGTTTAAGGCTCTGTAATCAATGCAGAGTCGCCAAGTCCCATCCTTCTTTTGCACTAGTATAATTGGGCTTCCGCAAGGGGAGGAGTTGGGTATGATGTGCCCCTTTTGAAGAAGGTCCTGGATATGACACCTGATTTCGTCATTTTCCATTAGCGAGCGACGATAGACTGGTCCATTAGGTAGAGGTGCACCAGGAGTCAGATCAATTGGATGCTTGACTTGGTAGTGCGTCAGTACCCCGGTGGGTGAGGAGAAGATGTCTCTGTATTCTTCCATGATCCTGTCCACTTGCTTCTACTACAAAGAGAGGATCTTTGTAGAGGCCATGTATGTGGTGATGACCTCCTGCTTATTGTGAGCACGAATCATAAAGAAGATGTACTTCCTGGTCTATGAAATGACCTTGTTGCATTGCTTAACATAGATTAAAGAAATAACGGTAGGCGATGCTACCTCTGGTATCCTGTACAATTGTGTACCTAAAGTAATAATAACACTACGGGGTCTAGACTCATACACAACATGACGCTTCCAAACATATGGTTGTCCTAAAAAAACATCACGAACTTCAAGGGGAGCAATATCACACAATACCTCATTTTTGAAAGGCATGATGCCATAGGGAAGACGACATTGTTGGCTGACACAAAGATCTCTTCCTTGGCGAAGCCAGCCGATGGTGTAGGGATGCGAGTGCGGTCTCGATGGTAGGTCGAGCCGCTTGATGACCTCTGCTGAAATTAGGTTCTTTTGACTGCTACTATAGACAATGAAATGAAGTAGAGCCCCCTTTTCCCACATCTGTGAGTGAAAAAGGCGTTCCCCTTCCTTTGGTTCTTCTTCACTTGGCCGGAATTTGGTGGTGGCGACAGTGGCACTGGGTTCAACATCAATGATCCACTTCCCTCCTTTGAAATTTGATTCGGAATCAGAATCAACCTCTGACTCGGAAGCTTTCAGCTCGACCACAAGTGACTTCTTGGAGAGACATTCTTCAGTGTTGTGCCAAGGGATTTTATGGTACTCACACCATTTTCTCATGTCCTTCTTCGTCTTCTCATTGCCTTTCTTGTGCTGCGGCCTGGATTGGTTTTCCTGAGAGTGGCCATCTCTGCCATGTCCCTTATTGTTTGGGTTGGGGCCGCCTTTGCCTTGCTTCAGCTGTGAGGAGTTGTTAGATCCAAACTCTCGCCTCTTCTACTTAAATTTCTGCCCGATCTTGACAGCATATCTATAATCTGTACCCAATGAGGTGATGTCCAGAAACACCATTTCTATTTGGATGTATTTATGCAAACAACCGCGGTATTTGAGAACCAGATGTCGCTCAGAATATTTGATACCTAATTTGGTGTGCAGTGTGTGGAAAATATTGGTGAAGTCTGGTACTATCTGGTCCCTTTCTTGATGCAAGGTGGTCCATCTGGTGTACTGGTCCTCGTAGCTTCTAACAAGGAAGTATTGTTCTTTAATGGTATCCTAGAAGGAATCCCATGTGGGGGAAACCACAAATATTGCAGATTCCTCTATGGCCCTTTGCTCAGAGTAAGTCTCCCACTGGTCCTTAACGTGGGGGACGACCTTGAGGAGTGCAAAAGTAATCTTTTGCCTATTGAAAAAATTGTGGACCGAAAAATACCCTTCGAGCCGATTCAACCATTTATCTACAATATTAGCACCTATCAGTCCTTCAAATAATGGAATATCAAAATTTACCTGTACCTTGAAGGGGGTTGCATGGCCGCTTGATGAATATGCTTCTCGTGTGGGCAACCGTCGAAGGATCTACGCAAATTTGTCCATCATTTCATTCCTTTGTCACGCAAGGGCTTCCTCGAACAAAATTTTAAAAGGATCTCCTACTTGATCATCTTTATTTTCATCTCCCATGGGTTGTTTTCGGGCTCGGCGCGACCGATCTTGCAATGGTACGATTGGTTCGAGTCCCAACTTCTTTTACCCAGATCTTGTCGGGGACATGCATGAAGAAAAATAAATGAAGAGAAAATTGCTATGATACCACTGATCTGGATTTAGGAGAAGAACAAACTGATTAACAGACTGGATACAATAAACACAAATATATGAAGAACAACACAAATATCTAGTGAACAATATCTTCTATTGAATAAATGAAATAGGATGAAACTATAAAACTACAGAACTGAAACACTTGTTCGAATGGTGGTAACTATCTCTGAGAAGAGATGTGGCTGCTACGTGCATCTGTTTGAGCACAATGTTTACAATGAGGCTCTATAGGCCTTTTTGATATTATTGATGAATTCCAAAACCCTAAACATCTAAAAACCTATCCCTAGAAGGTGAAATGCCAAAAGTTATGTGGGCCCCTATGGGTAAGTTGGCACCTCAACTTCCAGGGGTCGTAACTTTTGCATACGACCTCCGTTTTATGCGCGTGATAGCGCGTTGGAAAGGTATTTCAGAGAACTACACATTACACCATCAAATTGTGAGTTTGTCTACAATTTGACTTTAGCAATCCAAAAAAACATTGTTTAGGGATCCAAAACGGCCCCAGAAGTACAACAAGATGTGCTGACATGAAAACATACAAAATAAGCTAGTTGGATTAGGTGAGAGGCCTCTAGTATCCACCTGGAAGATGTGTAGGGATTCAGACAACCCCATAAGTGTAGAACCCACAATTACAAATAAGTACAAAATAATGTGCTCAACTAAAAATGAACAACAGAAGCCAGTTGGAATAGGTGGATGGCCACCAATATCCACCTGGATCAATTCTCCCCCTTAGGAAGAAGTTATCTCCATTGCATTGAGTTCCCCCATCAGGTGAGGAAAATTTTGCTAGATTTGGCCTCGGGTGAGCCACTTGCCTTGGCAGAGGAGTTCCCTTCCTTGACAACCCCATAAATATGGGTCCTCTACTGGCGAGTGCCCTTGACATGTGTGTCCACTATCTGATTAGTGGATGATTGTTCCATGAAGTTAGGGTTGAGCTCTGTTGGTGTCAACTGTTCTGTGATCTCTGAGGTGTCCAATAATCTTGGAAAATATGGATGAAGGAGGTCCACATTGAACACTGGGTGCAGGCCAAGGAAGGGTGGAGTATTGAGCTGAAAAACATTGCTACCCATAGCCTTGGTAATAGTGCGAGGCCCATAACAAAGTGGGTAGAGCTTCCGATGGAGCCCTATGAGATGCTCCTTCTACAAATGTAATGAGTCTTTGTCTCCAATCTGAAACTAGTGCGGTACACTGTGTTGATCGTGGCACTGCTTGTACTTAGCATCGAATTTCTGCAAAATATCCTGGACTTGTTGGCAGATGTGTTGAATCTGCTCAATGAATCTGGTGGCTTTGTCGATCTCAGACTGAACATGGGAAGAGTTTGTCTGTGTGGTGGAAATAGGTATTACAACATCAATGGGACCCAAGGGTTGGAATCCCAGCCCCACCTAAAATGGGCTATGGTCGGTGGAGCTATGGAGAGCCCCATTGTAACTGTGTTGAACATATGGGAGACTCTCATCCCATGTACGTGGATGCTTAGAGTTATACATGCACAGGATGTGCACAATCATATGATTGACAAAATCTGTTTGGCCATCTATTTGGGGGTGGAAAGAAGTGGATTTAGTGAGGTTGGTGTCCAATAGTGACCAGAGACTCAACCAAAATGTGCTGAGGAACCTGTTGTCCCGGTCATAGATGATGGTTTGTGGTATCCCAAAATGGAACCACACTTGTTTGAATAAGAGCTTTGCAGTATCTGCCATTGTGGTATTCTTCTTGCAGGCTGTGAGGATGGCCATCTTCAAAAATTGATCAACGACCAAAAATACGCAGTCATTACCTTGCTTGGTGGATGAAAGTCCATACATGTAATCTATTGAGATGGATTCCCAAGGCTTCTTAGGAGTAGGAAGAGGGGTGTATAAGCCTTGCTTATTGATGGCTGGCTTGGAAATCACACAAGCAGTGCAAGATCTGATATACTTGCTGACATCATGTCGGAGTTTTGGACAATAAAAATGTTTTTGAAGAACAACCACAGTTTTCTCCATGCCAAAATGTTCCGCCATCCGACTGCAGTGGGCTTCCCAAATCATCTTTGCATGCGCATACATGCATTCGTTTGAGAAAAATGATTACAATGAGGCTCTAGAGGCCTTTTTGATTTTACGCATGAATGCCAAAACCCTAGACATCCAAAAACCTAACCCTAGAAGGTGAAACGCCAAAAGTCATGTGGGCCCATATGGGTAAGTTGGTACCTCAACTTCCCGGGGTCGTAACTTTTGCATACGACCTCCATTTTAGGCACGTGATAGCCCGTTGGAAAGGTCTTTCAGAGAGCTATACATTACGTCATCAAACTATGACTTAGTTTATAGTTTGATAATGGTGAGCTAAAAAATCACTACTTAGGGCTCCAAAACGGCCCTGGAAGTACAACAAGATGTGCCGACATGAAAACATACAAAATAAGCCAGTTGGATTATGTGAGAGGCCACTAGTATCCCCCTGGAAGAAGTGTAGGGCTTCAGAGAACCCCATAAGTGTAGAACCCACAATTACAAAGAAGAACAAAAGAACGTGTTGAACTTAAAACGAACAACATGAGCCAGTTGGAATAGGTGGGTGGCCATTAATATCCACTTGGATCAAACAGTCCATGATGATCCCTATGATCCCAAGATTGAGGTCCTTGACTATGTCAAAGGAAAATCTGAGCAGGAAAAACTCCTGGACCTGGATCTCATCTACACAACGTTGTTTCCACAAATGAACATCGATGTGTTTTGCGAGATGGATTATGGGCCGACACGGGAGGTGCAGTGCCTCCTGAAGGCTAACTTTTTGAATCTTTTCCACTCAACAATCATGAATCTTCGAGATCTCCCAGTGTTCAAAACCACTGGCGAAGTTGCACAATGCATTAAGTTTCTGAACAACAGGGTGCATGATAGAAGTTTATGGCTCAACAAGTGATACCCCATTCATGCTGAAGATATTCACCAGCTTACAGGATTATCCTTGGAGAGAGAGGATGTCTCCAAAGGATTTCAAGGACCGAGAAAGCATGGAAATCAAAAGGGAAAAATTATCCTGTATGAGCCTTTCCATACATAGAGGGGGGGTCATACAACACATATTGAACCAATCCTCCATGAGACAGTGAGAACGACCTGCTACGTGATAGATAACAAGGTCATGCACTCCTACTATAAGGGTGAATGCACACTTGATGCTTTGCCAATTGTTGACTTCTACACGAATGGTGTAGTTTTCAATTGGTGTAGTTAGGTGTTGGAATAGCTCCTTGTCGCTTGTGAGGAATTTCAAGAGAAGGGAGGCACCCTCACATACATATATCTTCTTCTGTCTTTCGCAATGCTGAAGTGGATGCCACCCATGGGAAGATAGTTATCACCTTCCGACAAAGGCCACTTTGCAAATATATTTGAACCTTGGCATGCAAGGTTAGATTTAGAAAATATGGATTTCAACAATGCTGCGTTCTTAAAGTGGTACAATCAATTGATTGGCACCACCCAAAGGATGCACATACCCTAGGAGCTACTAAATTTGCATACAAGGAACATCTCTTTTGCTATGAATTGACATTACACATTCATCTGTCCAAGGCATGCAAAGCCTTCGAACTTTCAAACAAGGCCCCTAACATTCTATTTGGATGAGGAAATACTAGACAAGGAGATCATTTCTTGGCCAGGAGTTAAACACACCTTGCGCAAGTCAGGCGTGCATTAATCATTGCCACCAGAATTGTTGAAGAAGAATACTCTAGCAGAAGAAGCAGGGTCGAGCTCCGACAAGGTAGAACAACCTTAGAAGTCGCCAATGGCCTTAGAATGAAAGGAAGAGGAAGAACACCAACTATAGAGGAAAAAGAGGCCTTTTCCAGGATGTCCCAAACTTCCAAATGAGGCGATATTCTCAGGTAAGACTATTAACGAAATTTTATCTTTTGCCTTTATACAGGAGGTTCCTACCAAGAAGCCCAGAACCAGTGTGTCCCTGGTAGTCAGCCTAACTAAAATCATCAACGCTCAGCCTATATCAACTACACTACGTCGCACCTGAGAAACCACTCAGAAATTTTAGAATATTATCCATATTATCAATGACCCTGAGTCTAACCCCATCATAATTTCCACCATAGTCATTGAGTAAGAGCCATCGCTACCTAGTACAGATACCACAGTCCCACTACCGCTCACTTGCCCATAACCCATGCAAATTGATATTCCAGAACAATTTCCCTCTCAGGAGAGCCAACCATCCATAGTACCAGTACTCACCCAACTCCCACATTCCCTCCTCTTAGATACACAGTCTACAAGACCGGAGACCCTCACAGAAGTCCCAAAGGATCAAAGTGGAACCCCTGAAGTTCCACTCACAACATAGGAAATGACACAAAAGGAAGTAGAGTCTCAAGCACCCCAAGAGACTCAGTTAGGACAAAGCACATCCTCATCGAAAGAATAGTTGGAACCCATACTCCAGAATCTGCAATAGTGCTCAGAGTTGCTACAACTTTGCCTAGCGTAGAGGGAAGCTATCCCTTTGCTTCTGTTATCCCTGAAGACTAAACTAGCCCAATAGTTGCAAGGATCACTCTAGGGAGAAGAAGAAGTTGAGACACCATCAGAGCAATCCATGGCCAGCGGGCTTCCGCTTCATATCAGACTTCCGTTGGAGGCCACAATTACATCCAGGGAGCTCGTTTAGGTGCCGAAACTGCAACTAGTAGGCTTGATCAGAGCCTCAACTAATCATTTAGAGAAACGGGTTTAGCAAGCCAAAACACAAGCTAAATATTGGTGACAGGAAGGAATGATGGAACAAACCAAAAGGACACAGGGAGAATATTAAAAAATCTAGGCAAAAGAGAAAATTGAGAGAGTGAAGGGAAAGTTAACAGATATCTGACCAATTTTAAGAAAAGAAACATCTCAGATGCCAGAGTACATCACCACTGCAGAATCAAAGGAACAACTTGAATTGGTTCAACAAGCATGGGAGGTACTAACAGATCTAGTAGAGGACCTTCAAACACAGTTGGAGGGGATGAAGTTGAAGGCTCAAGCACAATCCAGGGAACTCCAACAACATCTAGAAAGAGTTGTCTTGGAAGGCAACGATGCCAGAGACTTGCTGCATAAAAAGACCGTTGAATGTACCACCATATTCAAGGAAGTCAGATATTGGATGGGAGTTATAACTTGCCACAACCAGGGTCTGGAAGAATTGTGGACCAGAATCCAGACCCTCAACAAAGAAGAAACTAAAACACACAATCCTCTGAAGCAACAAGCAAAATTTGATTAAATGCAACAAGCGAACAATTCTTTGAATGCTTTGTTTGTAGCTCAAACAGTAGAAAAGAGGGAACTGAGAGCCTTTAGGCCCATTATTCAAACTACATACCTAGAGATGCATCAGGTTGAGACATTAACAGACACCGATTGGAATGCCCTCATTGCATCCAAGCCGAAGGAGTTCAATCTCAGTGCAACACAATAGTTCATTGTAGAAGCCTCACTGCTTGCCAGAAAGTGGCAAGACAAACTTGAACAGTTCCAGGAGGTCAATGAAAAATCTCTCAAGTTAGTGCCACAATTAGTGCCAGAGTTGGGCCCTTCATTTGAAGGAGCCAAGGAAGAAGAAAGCAAAACCCTAGAAGGACAATAGGTCGAATCAAAGAACACAGAAGAACCAAATACTTGACTCGGGGTGAGTCAAGGATTGTGGTTGGGGCCTATTCGACCCTTTGTTTTGATAAGATAAGTTGTGCAAGTTATCAAGGAGACAAACCATCAAGTGAAGAGGGTCGAGAAAGGAAATGCACAACAAAGATAAGTTGGAACATAAAAGAGTCTGAGACCAGCGCGAATCAATTTTGAGACAATACAGTTGCAACATAATAAAGAAGAGAATAGGGCCTACAGTTTCTCAAGGAGAGGAAGGAAATGATTGTATTGATCATTCTTTTATTGTATTGATGGTAATTGGTAATCATACTATATTTTAGTGGGTGTGTGTGTGAAGGAGATAAGAGAGAGGAACAAGAGGAAAGAACTAGATCCGTACTCTAGATCTGGACTGTAATTAATAAGGGAAGACCTTAGATTGATTACGATCAACTTTAGTGTTATGTTGAGATGTACCTACCAATCTCTGCTAAAATGAGTAGGGTAGAGGACTAATGTAAAGTTGTGAATGTATGTGGATCAAGATCTTTGATATAACAGAAATACAATGGAGATCAAATTTTGAAAATGCTCCTAGTTTATAGTACTTTATGTATCTTTGAAATGCCTTTATGTTGCTGACGATTATGAATTACATGTATTTATCACTTCTTGATGTTATATACAACTCTGTTTGTGTGTATCAGTGTAGGATGTATTAAAGGAAATGAACAAAATAATCTTTCTTTCATTATAATGGTAACGATATCGATCTTTTATAGATCTGTATAACATTCTTCTTACCCTTCCCTTAGCTCGTTTGTCTCGGTTGCGCTTCGGGTGAGACTTCTTTCCTTTCAAAAAGATGAAAATGCCAGTGCACTAGACTACATCGGTACCCTTTTGTTAGTAACTTGATGAGGAACCTGCTCTGATAAATTTGCGCCAACATATTGATCCATGGGCGGGTAGTGTTGGCATCTATAAACTGCTTGAGCATGTGATTAATTCTTTGAATCTAAAAGAATATCATTAGCTATCACATGTAGCATATCCAAAGATTTCTATCATCTAGAAGCAAGGACAAAAATGTGTTTTTAATGCAGGTAATATGCCCTTCAATAGACAAGGGATCTCTTCGATATGAGGTCCCAATTAGACTTCACATCGCTTATAATAGGAGTCCCATTCGGATTCTGACCCGGTTGCCATTATTGGTATGGGGGTTTAATGAATGGTTGATGGGATGAGGGAATGTAAATGTATGTAGATGCATCTAGCTATTCTAGCTAGGAGCAACGAATGTAACAAACAAATAGATAGGAATGCCAACAATCCTTGCATATAATCCTCTACTCAGATAATTGTTAAAAGGACAAAGATTGTTGGTATTACATAAACAAATACATGAATTTTTTTTATTTTGCAATAACTCATTTACGCCCACCCATTCATCATCTCGGAATATTAATAAAAGAGAGCATACATACTATAAAAAGAACATACGTTCACACAATAAAATTCTATTCATGAAAAATGTAATCTTACAACATTTCATATTAGTTGTACATTAGCTAGAAATAGCTCACACCCAAATAGCTTTCAGAAAATGTGTTTCTCTTTGTCAAAATGGCCTTGAGGGCTTCTCGCTATTACTTTCAGAAAAATAATTCTTAGAAAATTATAGAGTTCAAGAACCCCTTTCAAAATGGGTGCTCTTTGGTTTATATAGCTCATCTTGGTAACTGCTTCTTGTGACTTATTGAATTCCCAAGGAGTATTTACAAGATTCTTCATTTTCCCTATTTTTGTTTTGCTTTAATTTATACAAAGACAAAAGTAAAATAGGAGATATAGAAATTTGAATTTTATTCTATGTTTTTCCTTTGTCTTTGTCCCTAATGCAGGCAACCCATGCTTCATGATATCCTGAAATAGAAATTATTCAACGATACAATAAGGATTCTAGGGCGACCTCATGAGCTGCTAATTTTTGGCAGAGGATCTTTGTGTCCCTTCTCAAATTAGCCATGAAACCTTAGATAATATTTTGAGCTCTGGCTGGCCTTACAATATGATCATCCATCAAGGAGCCGATTATTCTAAGTGGGGTCTTAACAGCCATTTCCCTAGCTTACATGTTCTCTTTTAACTCTGCATAAACTTGTTCATTTGATTTTAGTTGGCCCAAATATCTGATTCAAGGCATATGACTTTTTATGGCTAGGATGATGGTCGCTTTATGGAGTTTAGTGCATATCCCAAGTGAAATTTTCAATTCCTCTAACTTTTCCCCTGCTTGTTGATAGTTTTCAAGGGAAACATAGTTTATCTCACCTTCCTAGTCAGTCATTTGTGGTAAGTCTTCTAGGGAATTTAGATTTTATGTTTCCCATTGCTTCATCTCTTCTAGGATTGCTCTAATTCCGATAAATTCCATGTTCTTGGTTTGAGCCTTATCTAGTTGCATCATGATTTGAGCAACCTTTTCCTGGAAGCCTTACATTCCAGCATAAATTTCCTTAGCCAGGTTGTGGATTTCTTTTCTTATTGCTTCAACACATGTTTTAAACTCTTGGACACTAGTTCGATTGCCTTTGTAATACTACACTTCTTCCTCCAATGTTCTTATTCTTTATTTATACTCCTTTATTTCTTGCATCATGTTCCTTAAGATTTATTTTGATGCTTGCGTGAAGGAAATGTTAGCTGAAGCAATGGACAGAGGGATAAATTTAATATTTTCTTCTACAATTGTCTCTATCATTATTGATAATGGGGCCACTCCAACCATTGGTAGTTTTCTGATTTTTTGCTAGATAGTCTTTCCTCACTCCTCCAATCTAAAGGAGTGCGTTTTATTCTCTAACTTGCTTTTTCTTTCCTCCTCTACAGCTTTAGATTTTTGTTCATCTCGTACTTTGCCTATATGATGGGAGTTGCTTCCCCTACCAAATATTACATCATCGCAATTCCTCTCCCTTCGATGTATTTCTTCATCCTCTTGGACTTATGACTCATATCTCCACTTGTACTTGTAGTTGTGGCAATGTGTATTGATCACTTTCCAAGGGTCACGACGACATAACCTATCCTCATCGAAGTTAAAAGAGTTTAAGGTGTCCACTTCTGCCCGACCTTCCTTAATATCCTTGAAAGAACAAGAACCAACTTAGAGTGGAAGTGGTGGCTATATCAGTTTCCTATCCCTATTCAAAGTCGCACCCAACTCATGTTTCATAATCTAATAGGCTATCTCCTTCAATACTAATATGTCAGGGACAAATTTAGGAAGCAGGTGTGGGGATTCCATGGCATCGTAGCATCTGATATATGTGTCATATTCAAGTATGTACCAATCCCCGATCCAACCTACAATGGCCTAAGATTTATTTGACATGCAAGGTGCGAATGAGTAGAACAATAACTAAAATAGGGGAATAAGGAACTTTTCACAAATGTTTTTTTACTCATTACGATATTTATGCTCCTAAAGAACCTTTCAATAGACATTGATGGGAAGTTTAGTTGGCTGCCATTCCCAACCCATATTTAGGTATGAATGAACCAAGAACATCATATCAAATAGATATGAGGCCATGTGAAAACTTGGATATTTCTCAAGGGCCATGTGCTTTGCGGTTGAAATGGCTTGTGCCAACGTTGAAGACAGAATCTCGACCCAATTTGAAAAGACCTAGAAAAATCTCCATTTTATTTGTAAAAACCATTATCGAGCCCTATATATTGAATTATTATATCTATAGTATTATAATTTTATGTCAACTAGAACCCTTCATGGTACGCTTTCATTATAATTGTACCCTTTGTCTCCTATATATATATATACCAAGGATACCTAGTCTTTGGATCATCTTATCTCATCTCATATTGTATTCTGAATTGAATATATTGAAAATGGAGGTTCCCCCCTATAATTGGACTATATTAATTGATTTTTTTTTATCATTTTTGAAGGCATTGGATCATTACATTTGGTATCAAAACATCAATCCTAGGGTTTTTCTCCTCCAAGCAAGTCATATTAGCATTTTCACTACAATTTTTTTTATGGGATGATTCAGTTAGAGAAACTTGTAGGTTATTTAGAAAACATATCAAGGTACCTATGGTACAAGTTTTAGTTTATGAGTCATTATATTTTCGGATATATACCTTGTGGAAGATAGGGTTTTTGACTAGTCCTATAACTAGTCTCAAACATGTGTCTCAAGTAAAACAGTCGTATCTTCTTTAGATTAGATCCAAATTCCATGAGGCCAGTTGCATTTGAAATAGGATGGTCCATATTTTTTTGGTACAATTTTAAGAATCTGGTATTAAATATTGGATAGGAGGCATTCTGTACAAGTTCGCTCTCTAGGAAAGGCCAAAATACAACAAGGTATGGGAAAGTTACCATAACTTTCATTTGACACACCCAATTTTTGTCAAACCATTGACATTGCAGAGAAGGCATATAAGAGTACTATAGGCCAAAATTTTAGACACAGAAGGGCCAAAATTTCAGAAATACATCAGAAGGAAGGTTAGCCAGAAGGACACACTCCAAATCAGGGTCTCAAAGGTACATAACTTTTGATTGGAAGATCTATTTTTTGGTGATTCAAAATCAGTGATAAAGAGAAAATAGAGGATTATTATTATTTTTATCCCACATGGCTCTAAAAAAGGTTTCAACATCAATTAAACCTCCAAAAACCTCATATTGGATGTCCGAAGAAAAAGAATATTTTGAAAACAAGTTATCACAATTAAAGAACCAAGTTGATGAAATGAATAGTAATATGTTGAAACAAGTGGATTTATCATATTCTCTAGAATCCCTAAAAAAGGAAATGAAAAATAAGATGGAAGAGAAAATGAATGAAAATCGGGAACATATAGAAAAGAAGATGGATCACATGAAAAATAAGATGGATGAAAATAAGGAAGAGATGAAAAGAAATATGGATGATGGAAAATAAGATGGATAAGAAAATGGATGAAAATAAAGTAGAAATACAAAAAACCATAAAGGAATTACAAAATTCCTTGCCTCCCATGATTTTCCAGGCTCTAGATGAGAGACTCCCTAAAGGAGATATCAAAATGCAAAGAACTCATAAAATAAGGGTAATAGTCAAGTTGAACAACCTGTCGATATGATCTGAATTTAAATTTTAGAACGAAATGAAGGCGGAGATATAACAATGAAATATACAGAGATATTGCGAGATACACAAAAATATTGCAAATAACACAAAGATACAGTAATGCACAATTTTGATTAATAAGAGAATGTACAGAAACTATAAAATTACAGAGTGAATGACTCACTAGAATGGTGGCAGCTTATCTCTGAGAAGAGATGTGATGGCTACGCTCATTCACAAGAAGATGGTCATTACAATGAGACTCTAACGACCTTTTTAACATAAATAAAATCCAAAACCATAACCCTGGAAGATGAAAGGCCAAAAGGTTTGTGGCCCTAATGGGGGTAGTTGATAGATCAACATCCCGAGGGCATAACTTTTGCATATGATCTTTATTTGGGGTGTTCGATACCTCATCGGAAAGGTCTGTTTGAGAAGTATAACTTCTGTAAAGGGTTAGGGAATGTTGTTAACGACCCTTGGCCCCCCAAAAGTCCAAAAAAACGTCGTTTAGGGCCTCAAAATGACCTCAAAAGTTTGGGACTCAAAAAACTGTAAAAAACTGCGAAAGTGGAAAATTGTTATTTGAGCGAGTGGAATAGGTGGGTGGCTACTGATATCCATCTAGATCAATACTCCCTCCTTAGGAAGCAATGGTATCCATTTCATTGAGTTCCTGTGGGAGATGGGGAAGCATTTGTTGAATCTAAACCTTGTTGATTTGCTTGCCTTACTGGAGAAGTTATGTTGCTTGGCTTGTGGAAGGCTATTGCAAACCTGATGTTGGAGGGGTTGGACCTTTTTAACCAGTTTGAATGCATGAGATGACTATGTGCAGAATCAATATTTGTGATTTTCTTCAATCTTGTCGACATGCTTCTACTGGATAGAAGGGGCTTGGACAAAGGATGTAGTTGTGATAGTGTCCTTATGTTCACCTTCTGCCCAAATCACGAAGAAGCTAAACTTTGTCGTATGAGAGACAACTTTTAAGCATTGTTTTTTCGAAAAAGTAGTCAGAACTACCTATGGTATCCTGTAGAGATGATCCCCCAGAGTAATAATGACATTATGGGGTCAAGATTCATAAACAACATGGTGCTTCCACATATAGGGCTGGCCCAAAACAACATCACAGACATCCAACGGGGAAACATCACACAATACCTCATCCTTGAAGGGCTTGATGTCGTAGGACATGCAACACTATTGGCTGACATGAAGATCTCGTCCCTGGCGAAGCCACCCGATGTTGTATGGTTGTGGGTATGGTGTTGTTGGGAATTCCAATTGTTTGATGACCTCTGCTGAGATGAGGTTCTTTTGTCTTTCACTATCAACAATGAAATGCAACGAGGTCCCCTTTACCCATATCTATGAATGGAAGAGGTGCTCCCCTTCTTCAGGATCTGCTGGTTCTTCTGGTTGGATAATTGTGGTTGCGATAGTGGTAGTGGGGTCTACGTTGATGATCTGTCTCCTTCCATTATTTCCTGAATCATATTCTAAATCAGGGTTCGCCTCTTTTTCTTTGATCTCGGCCACCGATGATTGTTTTCATATACATTCATCAGTGTTGTGCCAAGGGATTTTGTGGAAATTGCACCACTTTCCAATGTCCTTCTTTGTCTTTTCGTTACCCTTCTTTTCCTGTGGCTTAGACTGGTTTTGCTAGAGGCTGGTTATTCAGGCCATCTTTACGATACTTGGGTTGTTGCATATTTGTAGACCTGAACTCCTGTTTGTTTTGGTGCTTAAATTTCTTCTCTATTTTGACAGCATATCGATAAGAAACTCCCAACGATGAGATGTCTGGAAAATCCATTTTGGTTTGGATGTACCTGTGTCGAGCCCTGCAGTATTTTAGAACCAGATGTCGCTCATAATATTTGACTCCCAACTTGGTGCACAAGGTATGGAAGGTATTGGTGAACTCTGACACTTCTTGGCCCCTCTCTTGACGTAGTGTGGTCCATCTCATGTATTGGTTTTCATAGTTGCCAATAGGGTAATTTTGTTCCTTGACAACATCTACGAAAGATTCCCAAGTCGGTTCAGCCTCGAACATTATAGACTCCTCTATGCAAATTTTCTCGCAGTAAGTTTCCCACCAATGTTTGACATGGGGGAGAGCCTTAAGGAGCGCGAAGGTGATCTTTTCCCTGTCGGAGAAATTGTGCACAGAGAAATAACCTTCTAGTAGATTTAACCATTTTTCTAGAGCATCCGCATCTATCTAACCTTAAAATATAAGAATATCAAAATTAACTTGTACCTTGAAAGGAGAAGTGCCTCCAAAGTGGTTGATTGATGAAGACACATCTGCTGTTATCGATAGGCGTCGAAGGATTTTGGAAAAAATCTCCATCATTTTGTCCCTCTATCATGTGAGAGCTTGCTCGAGCAACAAATTAATAAAATATTATGCTTCGTCGATTCCCTTTTCTTCCTCCATGGAGGGTTTATTGGGCATGGAAGAGCGATTGTCCTTAAGAGAGACAAGCTCGATACCCAAATTTCTATACTCGGACCTCGTCGGAGACATGCACTGGAGAAAACGTCCAAGAGCAATCTGCTCTAATACCACTGATCCAAATTTATTTTTTAGAATGAAATGAAGGAAGAGATATAACAATGAAATATACAGAGATATTGCGAAATACACAGACATATTTCAAATAACACAGAGATAAAATAATGCACATTTTTTATTAATGAAAGAAAGTATAGAAACTGCAAAATTACAGAGTGAATGACTCACTAGAATGGTGGAAACTTAACTCTGAGAAGAGATGGGATGGCTATGCTCATTCACAAAAATATGATAATTACAATGAGGCTCTAAAGGCCTTTTTAACATAAAGAAAATCGAAAACCCTAACCACGAAAGATGAAAGGCCAAAATGTTTGCGGGCCTCGATGGGGTTAGTTGATACGTCAATTTTTCGAGGGCATAAATTTTTCATACGATCTTTGTTTGGGGCGTTCGATACCTCGTTGAAAAGGTCTATCCAAGAAGTACATCTTCCATTGGTGGTTGGGGACTATTGTTTATAACCTCTTACCCCCAAAAGTCCAAAAAAACGTCATTTAGGGCCTCAAAACGACCTTGAAAGTTTGGGACTCGAAAAACTATAAAAAAACTGCCAAAATGGAAAAATGTTCTTTGAGCTAGTGGAATAGGTGGGCGACCATTGATATCCATTTGGATCACAATAATAATAATTTTTCTAATTGGTTTAACTCTAATAGTGGATTTAATTATAGTGAGGGTCCTAAATTCAACCTTGCCAAGATTGAATTAAAGAAGTTTGATCGAATAGAGGTCTTTACCTAGGTAAACCAAATAGAGAAATATTTTGAACTACATAATATTATGGAGGATAAGAAAATGATTCACATAGAAACCTTGAAATTTGAGATAAAACCATATCAATGGTATCAATGGGTAGTTAAAAGAAATCCCCCTCTTTATCATTGTACTTGGGGTTTATTTATAGGAGACTTGGAAGAAAAATATGGGAAAATGTGGGAATGGGGATACTTCAATAAACTAAGATGAATCAAGCACTTAGGTGATATTGAAGATTATAATTCAAAATTTTAGGTCTTGGTCACAAGGGTGGATGACATAAGTGATGAAAATTTGTTGGAAGCTTACGTGGGTGGATTAAAACAAGACATTAAACATGAGATTTTCTTTAGACACGCTACAAATATTATGGAAGCTATGCAAAATTGCTTGTCATATACAAGCCAAAATTGAGGCTACACACGAGTCTACCATTGGAGCATACACAAAAAGTAGAGATTTTTTGGGATTCATAACACAAACATACCTCAATCGACATAAATGTAATGAGAAGAAATTATTCTACATGGACTGTGAAGAGGAAGAAGATCATGAATTGGAACCGCCACAAGATCTAGATCTAGAAGAAACTATTCCAACAATATTTTGTCATGCATTGGTTGGAATCAGCACTCTTCAAATCCTCAAGGTACAAGATTACAACAAGAAGAAAAACGTAACATTATTGATTGATTTTGGTAGTACCCATAATTTCATCAATTACAAATTAGCAAAAGATCTCAATTGCTTTGTATATCCCACACTAGAGTTTCAAGTAATGATTGCAAATGGAAGTACCATAAATTGTTCAATAAAGTGCCATAGTATTAATATCAACATGGGGGAGTATTTTCTGGATAGCCTCATGATTTCCATCCTAATGGGGGGTGTTGATGTTGTATTATGGGTCTAATGGTTACAATCGTTGGGAACAATGACCCTTAATTTTCAAGATCTTTTCATAAGATTTTCCTCAGATGGCAAGGAAATTGACCTTAGAGGTATCCAAGGGAAACCCTTTAAATTTATAATCTCGAATAACATGAAAAAATTACTCAAAAATGGACACCAGGGTGTAGTTTCACAATTGTGCTCACTCTATGTTCAAACATCTATATCCTCTACTCCATTAGACCTCCAAACAATTATCAACAATCATTCCAAGGTATTTGGTGAAATGCTTAAGAGTCTTTCACCTGCTCGAGATCACGACCATGCTATTAATTTGAAACCAAGAAGTGTACCACCTAACATTAGGCCTTACATGTGTTCTTATGCACAAAAGAGTGATATTGAGCGCATGATATAGGAAATCTTAGAGGTTGGCATCATTCAACCTAGCCAAAGTTATTTCTCTTCACCACTGGTGATGGTTACAAAAAAGGATGTTTCATGGTGTATGTGTCCATATTATAGACAACTCAACAAAATGACCATCAAAGACAAGTTTCATGTTCCTATCATTGATGAATTATTAGATGAATTGCATGGAGCAAAATTCTTTACTAACATGGATCTTCATTCAGGATATCATCAAATCAGAATGAGGCAGGAAGACATTCCTACAAAAACTTTTAGAACACATGAAGGTCATTATGAATTTTTGGTTATGCCATTTCACTTCCATTTGTTTTTACTAATGCACCTTCAACATTTCAAAGCTTGATGAATTCTATTTTCAAGCCCTTCCTTAGAAAATTTGTGTTAGTATTTTTTGATGACATACTAATCTACAACAAATCTTGGGAAGAGAATGTACAACATGTTGACAGAGTATTACAACTATTGGAAGAGAAACGACTTTATGCAAAGCCTTCCAAGTGTGCCATTGGGGTTCAAGAAGTTGAATATTTGGGTCATATTATATCTCATGAAAGTGTAAAAGTGGACCCTAACAAAATTAAATCTACGAGACAATGGCTAATTCCCAAAACCTTGAATAAACATAGAGGATTCTTAGGGTTAACATGATATTATTGCAAGTTTGTCAATAATTATGGTCAAATAGAAACACCTCTAAAAATATCATTAAAGAAGGAAGCATGTTCTTGGAGCAAAGAAACAACAATTTTTTTTGAAAAACTTAAGGAGGTTATGTGTACTATTCTCATCCTGGCCACACCGAACTATACAAAAAACATTTATTGTGGAGTGTGATGCCTCATGCCATGGAATTGGTGGTTTTTTAATGCAATAAGGAAGGCCCCTTTCCTTTGAAAACATCCAACTTAAAGGAAAAAACTTAGTCAAACCCATTTATGAAAAATAAATGTTGGCCATAGTGTTACATGCAGTTCAGAAATGGTGCCCTTACCTAATAGGAAGACACTTCAAAGTAAAAACAGATCATGATAGTTTGAAGTACTTCTTGGAGAAACAATTATCTTTATAAGAACAACAAAAATGGGTTACAAAGATGCTAGGTTATGACTTTGAAATTATCTACAAAAAATGAAAATATAATGTTGTGGTAGATGCCCTTTCAAGGAAAGAAGAAAAAACAGAGGGTTCACTATGTGCTATTTCTATTCTGAAATTTTATTGGGTAGAAGAAGCAAGGATAGAATGGAAGAAAGATCAATAGGTATGAAAGATCGTTCAACTACTACATGAGGACCCCAGTTAATTAGACAATTTTGTATAGAAGAATGTTTTTGTATGGTATCATGATCACCTATATTTATGTAATAATTCCCAACTCAAACAGAAGGTCCTTCTGGAATTGCACACTTCTCCTACAGGAGGACATTCAAGATTCTTGAAAACATACCACAACATCACGAAGGATTTTTTATCGGAAGGTCTTAAAATGGATGTTCAAAATTTTGTGTTTGAATGTTTAATATTCCAACAGAATAAGGGAGAGACAATCAAGATGATAGGTCTGCTACAACCATTAGCTTTACCAAGTCAACGTTGGGAAGAAGCTTCAATGGATTTTATTACAGGTTTACCCAAATTCGAAGGAAATACTGTCATCATGGTAGTAGAGGATCGACTGGAAAAATATGCCCATTTTTTCTCTCTTTCTCATCCTTTTAAAGCAAGTACAATAGCCGCAACATTCATGGAAACAGTTAAAAATCTACATGGAGCCCCCAAGATTATTGTAAGTGACATAGATCCAATTTTGGCTAATAATTTTTGGACTAAATCATTTTCTTGTTTGGGTACTCAATTGGCTCACAACTCATCTTACCATCATCAATCCAATGGGAAAATAGAGATTGTGAATAAGTGTCTAGAAGGATATCTTTGTTGTTTTGCATCCGATAAACATACACAATGGGTCAAGTGGTTTCCTTTGGTAGAATGATAGTACATCACATCCTTCCAAACTTCATCAAAAATGTCCTCATTTCTGGGATTTCATGGACATCATCCTCCATCCATTACATCACCCTTGAAATGGAATAAAAAGGTTCAAGCAATGGAGGACTACATAGGGAACCAACAAGAGGTTCTCAAACTATTGAAGGACAACTTGGTTATGGGACAAAATAGGATGAAACAACAAGCAAATCAACATTGTAGTGAAAGGGAATTTGAAGTGGGGCATTGGGTATTTTTGAGGCTGCAACCATATAATTTTTTTTTCCTCAAGCAACAAAATAAGGACACTAAATTAACACCCAAATATTGTGTCCCCTATAAGGTGTTGCAAAGGATTGGAATTATGGCTTACAAATTGGAGTTGCCTCCATCTTCACGTGTACATCCAATCTTTCATGTTTCTTTCTTAAAGAAGGTAATTTGAAACAATATCCCAATCCAAACTATTTTACGAGAGATTAATGAAGAAGAGAAAATCATACTAGAACCATAAAAAATCCTCGAAACAAGGATTTGAAAACCGAGAAATCGAGTAATCACAGAGTACCTCATTAAATGGAAGAACCTAACAGTGGAAGAGGCAACATAGGAAGATGAGTTCTTCATGTAGAAACAAACATAGTTAGTGAAGTGTTGAGGACAACAATTGTTTGAAGGGGAGGGTCATGTTAATACCTAGACAAAGCCCCATTTTATGTGTAAAATCCCTTATTAATCCCTAGATATTAAATTATTACATTTATATTATTATAATTGTATGTCGTCTAGAACCCTTCATGGTACCCTTTCATTATAGTTGTACCCTTTGTCTCCTATATATATACCAAGTATACCTAGTCTTGGGATCATCTTATCTCATCTCATATTGTACTATGAATTGGACATATTGTAAAAGGAGGTTTCCCCCTCAAAGTGGAATGTATTAATTGACTTTTAATCATTTTTTAAGGCGTTGGATCATTACATAATTGAAGGATGATATGGAAGTGGTGAAATAGTGTATGAGGTGCACCCATGATACTATAAAATCTTATGCATCTGGCTCTATGTAAAGTCTGCATATCATGGCCACCTTGTATTGGTATGGGAGTTTAAGCAAATTTGTAGATTAGTCTTCTGAAGTCCTAGTCTTGAATTTTTTATTCGGTGCCCGCTAATTTTTCATGAGGTCCCTAGGTTTGTGAGGGAACTCCTTTACTAGTTCATAATCCAATTTCAATTCCCCTTTAGCTAATTGATAGCATTTAGTGATTACCAAAGGCTAAAAATATGCAATTGGTTTGCCCTGTGCATTGGTTTCCAAAAAATGGCTTTTGCACAAGGGAAAACTACCACATGAGCTGTTATCATGTGCAACATGGATTTTTTGATAGCTCTGTATACTTTGAAGCTAAGATCTTCCTCCAACAGCTAGGGAAAAGTATGGTTATTGAACATTTGATAGACTTCTCCCCACTTGAAAGAAGTGTCTTTATCGATAAAACATCGTGTATCATTATGAACCGACCCATGAGTGTCAATCTCGGCTTCTTCTTCTTCTCTACTGGATGATACCTCAACAATAGGGGTCTTATCGTGTTTCTCGTCCTTTCTTTTGGGTGGAAACATGATTGAATCTCCAAACCATGTTTTATGTCATAGGAAACAAGTTTTTTCATTAGTTCATGTAAAATAAACATGAAGAATATAAGGGAATCCCTTTATTTCAAAATCTTGAGATCTAGCGGTTCCTGGACTGAGAGGAATTGTAGTAGGAGCTTTGGGAATGGAAATATTTGACCGCTTCATCACAAAACAATTATTGTTTTTTGAAGGATGGGACCAAAAAGTGTGGTGGAGTGATGGCCTACTAGCACGACTTTGTCCTATCACCATCAACTATCAAAGAGTTCATGGGTTACTACCACTATTTTTTGTTCTTTAACCTTCCATTACTATCTGGATCGAAGCTCGACCTGTGTAATGGTTTGACCTATCCCACTCTATGATTAATTCGAAAAAGGGGACACGAGATATGTCAACAGACAGGATGGGGGAAGGGAATGGAAATACTTATAACGATGAGTGATGCCCCCTTTGCGCATGTGTATTTGTAATATTCCAGATACAAAATAGTATGCAGAACAAAAATAATTAGCTAGAAATGGCAGATAAACAATGATATAACTAGAACAACATCAAAATAATACCAGAATAACACCAGAAAGAGCACTTTGATTACTGAGATCAATGTTCACTTGCCTCTTCGAGGGGGAAACCTCCAGCAGAGCAGAGCTCTATTACAATAATTTCCAAGACAAGCTTCTCATACCCTCTATTCCTATTTATACTAAATCTATCTATCAAAAGAACAATCTAGAGGAAGATCCTTCTAGAAGCGAAATCTTCTATTAGGTCTTCTTACATTTGACTTATTCCTCCTTATTGCTAGGCCTTATTAATATTGACCTTTATTACATGGAAATATATTATTCTACCCACTTGAGGGGTTAGGTAGGTTATGTCCCTAACATGCCCTCCCCCTTAGAATCAACTTTGTCCTCAAGGCTTGAGATGAGGAAATTGTTGCAGAATGTTAGCGGGCTCCCAGGTGGCATCTGCTGGAGTTGTATCTTTCCACTGAACTAACACTTCCTCGATGGTACGCTGATGAAGGTGATGCTCCCGATGGTCCAAAACTTCTTGTGGCTCCGACCAGATGGATCCTTATTCATCCAACTCGAGAAGGTTGGTTTGAGTTTGGCACTTAGTTCCAATCACCTTCTTTAAGCAAGAGACATGAAAAACCAGATGGGGCTTAGAATGATTGGGTAAAGCTAAGTGATAGGACACCTTCCCAACGTGCTTGAGAACTGTATAAGGACAATAAAATTTGGGTGCCAGTTTCTAACAATGTTCGGTGTTGAGTGAAGTTTGCTTATAAGGTTGCAACCAAAGAAATACCTAGTCTCCTTCAACAAATTCTCGTTCTGAGCGACCTTGATTGGCTTGGTGCTTCATGCGATTCTCAACCATGACCAAATTATCTTTGAGGGTACAGAGAATAGCCTCATGAGCTGTAAGTGTTTGGTCAACCACCTGGACCTTCGATACACATGGCATGTAGGAGAGAACTAAAGGTGGATTTTGGCCATATACTGCTTCAAAAGGAGTCAAGCGAGTAACTATATGGTAAGAAATGTTGTACCACCATTCAGATAATGGTAACCATTGAGCACATTGATTTTGCCTTTCAGAGGAAAAACACCTCAAATAAGTCTCCAAACACTTATTGACAACTTCAGTTTCACCATTAGTTTGGTGATGATAGGTGATGCTGAGATGTAATTGGGTGCCTTGGATTTTGAACAGTTCTTGCCAAAAATTGTTGGTGAAAGTTAGATCTCGATCAGAAACAATAGAATGAGGCATGCCATGAAGCTTGAAGATATGATCCATGAAAAGTTGAGCCAGAGTTGATGTTGTCAATGGGTGTTGAAGAGCACATAAATGAGCATACTTGGAAAGAATATCCACAACCACCACGATGATAGACTTATTTCCTGATTTAGGTAATCCCGCAATAAAATCCATAGAGATGTCCCTCCAAATTGCAGGTGGAATCAGAAGCGATTGTAGTGTTCCAGGAGGTTTGATGGTTTCACCTTTGTTGCGTTGACAAAGTGTTGTGGATTTAAGTTGTGACTGTTTACTTAAATAAAAACGACCTTTGTAGTGACGTTCATCGTTGTGACAAGAGTACCCTTGGGAAACTAGAGAGTTGGATTTCAATTGTTGGATCATATGAAATATTTTAGGATCATGTAGCCATTCTTGGTGCATAGCTTGGAGCCAATATGGTACAATGAAGGAGAGGGAAAAAGGGACCCTTCATATTCATATTTTCGAGAAAGAGCGTCAATAACCACATTTTCTTTGCCTTTCTTGTAAATGATCTCATAATCATAACCAAAGAGCTTAGTTACCCATTTTTGTTTCTCTGGGGAGGAAGGTCGTTGCTCTAGAAAATACTTGAGGCTTTGATGATCTGTCTTAATTTGGAAGCATTTCCCCAGGAGATAAGGGTGCCAAAGATCCATTGCATGCAAAATAGCCAATATTTCCTTTTCATAGATGGATTGGCCCAAATGGTGTTCAGACAATTGTTTGCTAGTAAAGGCCAAAGGTGTGCCTTATTGTATAAGGACAACTCCAATTCCTCTTCCTGAGGCATCACATTCGAGGACAAAGGTTGTTGTGAAATCAGGAAGGGCTAAGACCAGAGTAGTACACATAACTGCCTTCAAAGCTTGAAAATCCTGATCCATTGCGAGAGTCCAAGTGAAAGAATTATTTTTAAGGAGATCAATGAGAGGGACTGCAATCTTCCCATAATTCTGAACAAAATTGCGATAATAGTTGGTTAAACCCAAAAAACCACACAAGCTTTTGATAGTCTTGGGGCGAGTCCAATCCTGCATTGCTTCAATCTTTTTAGGATCCACCTAGACACCAGCCTTTCCAACAATATGACCCAAGTGCTCTACTTCTAAGGCTCCAAAGGCACATTTAGAGCGTTTGAGGAAAAGTTGGTGCTGTGAGAGTAGATGGAGAATTTGATCCACATGGGAAAGATGAGATTGCTAAGTTTTACTATAGATGATAATATCATCAAAGAAAACTAAGACAAAATGACGGAGAAAAGGATGGAAGACATGATTCATGAGGCTTTGGAAGGTGGAGGGGGCATTACACAGGCCAAAGGGTGTGGCCGAAAACTCATATTGACCCTCGTGAGTTCGAAAGGAAGTCTCGGGTATGTCGGATTCTTACGTACGTATCTGTTGGTAGCCAGAACGCAGATCAAGTTTGGTGAAGTACTGAGCACCACTCAGCTCATCCAAGAGATCATCAATGACATGAATGGGGAACTTGTCCTTGATGGTGAGCTTATTGAGGGCACGAAAGTCAGGACACATGCGCCAAGTACCTTCTTTCTTAAGTACCATGACCATAGGAGAATAATAAGGGCTGGTACTGGGGCGAATAACATCCTTTTGGAGCAATTCCTGCACTATTTTCTCAATTTTATTCTTTTGGGAAAAGGAGTGACGATATGGTCGAACATTGGGACGGAGACTTCCAGGAATAAGGGGAATGGAATGATCATGAACACCGCGAGAAGAAGGAAGTCCCCGAGGGGTGGAAAAAATAACTTGATGTTTGGAAAGGATAGCTTGGAGGTTAGGATGCACATAGGGTGTCTCAACGACTTGAATAGAATGGAGTTGAGCAATGATACCAGAGTGGCCTTTCTTGAAGATCTTTTCCATACGACGGGAACTAATGATCTCAGGAGAACTAGTTGCGAGACCTTGGAATTGATACCTTTGTCCTGCCTGTTGGAATTGCATGGTTAATTCCTTAAAATACATAAGAATGGGACCCAAAGTGCATAACCATTCAACACCTAGCACAATGTCACAACCTCCCATGTCAATGGAAAACATATGATATTTCAGTTGGTAATGTCCAATTTGAAGACGAACATTTTCACAACGCCCACCACATTTCATGGACCCACCATTGGCTATCATGATTTGAAAATTATTGACAACACAAATATAGTAATTGGTTTCCTGGACAATGCGATGATGAATAAAATTGTGGGTTCTACCACTGTAAACAAGGATGATGACCTTCCTGTCCTTAATGTAGCCAATGAGCTTGAGAATTTGTGGGGTCGAGAAGCCAGTGAGGGCATGCAAGGTAATAAGTGGGTCAACGTCAGGTGGGTCAGTAGGCTCTTGGGTGGCATCAGGAAGGGAGGGTTCTTTGACCAAGGGAACTGTCACATCCTCTTCAGGAATATCTTCAAAAATGGCCATAAATAGTTTTTGTTCCTTACACTTGTGCCCTGAAAAATATTTTTCATCACAATTATAGCAAATACCCTTTAGTTGGTGTTCAATCATTTCATCCCTAGTTAGTTTCTGGACCTTGAGGGGAGTGATAGGGGAGTTAGGATTAATGGGTCGAGGGCAAGGAACAAAAGGTGGTTTTTTGTTCTGGGAAAAAACAACTTGTTGGGCCTCTTTAACACGTTGAGTAGCTTCCAACCAAGTTGGAGGGCGGGCCATGAGAACCTGGGATCAAATTTCATCCTTGAGACCACTAATAAAGCATTCATGAAATAACACATCTGACATGCCCTCTGTTCGAAAGGCCAAATGCTCAAAAGCAGTGACGAAGTCTTCCACTGTGATAGATTGTTTCAACTTGGTCAAATGACCGAGATAGTGGGTATCAATATCAAAGTAGGCATAGATCTCAACAATAAACTGGATCTAGGAAATATACCCCTGACGTGAATTTTTTCTCCATTGGCACCATTGCCAACGTTCACGATTTAGATAGAGGACAACATAGAGAAGTTTGGCCAACTCGTCAGTAATACCATGTAGAGAAAAATAATGCTCCATTTGAGTGACCCAACCTGTAGGATCAGACCCATCAAATTTATTGACCTCTACATGGGGAAGATAGGGTTCATGATGAAAGGAGTTGGAGTGAAAATGTGGAGACTGAGAGGAATCAACATCATCAAGTTGTGTTGATGAGGAAGGATCCGTAGGGCGGTTCAACAATTGATTGAAAACATATTGGAGGGAGGTCAATTGGGTTGTAAGGTTGGATTCTAGGTTGTCAATGCGGGAATTGGTAGAATCAATTTGAGATGTGAGATGTTTGATGGAGACATGGGATTGATTAACGAAAGTTTGGAGTTCTTGGTTTTGTGTGGTGGCCATTTGGAGAGGGGAAGTGTGGGTAAGGAAAAAAATGGGTGGGTGGGACCACAAAAAAAAATACTTAGAAGTGATAGGTACCACGATGATCAATGCTAGAAGGGAAATATAATGGGATAGGCAACAAAATAGGGAAACTAGGAAGGGGTCGGGTCCACCGAAACAAAAAAGATTAAAAATGAAGGGTATGAATGCGATCAGGGAGAAAAGGGGAATCCAATAGAATAGGTCCCAAAAAAGTGTGCCGGTGGGATCATTATACTCGTTTTTTTTTTACTCTCGCAAAGTTATACTCTGGCCTGAAGAATATTGCAGTGACGAAATGCCCAAATGATTAACAGGAAAAAATGTGTAGTAATTTCGCAACTAGAATGCAGAAGACACTGTAGAATGACAATAGATCTTATTGGTTCTATTTTTTTGTTTCCTTCCCAAGGGTTAGGGTATTCAAGGGTTCTGCAGACAAGGGTTTTCCCTATGCTATAGCTCACTGATATATGTGCGGGGTCCAACAATAGTACTCGATCCAATATCTAATGGCACCTACTAAGGAGGCTAGACTGTACCCTTAGCCATACTACCCGACTACCTAGGTACTATAGAGTATCTTTCCAAGTGCTGTTTTCGGTGGCACTATAGCAGTCAGGCAACCGATCGGTTTATGTATGGAGGGATTCAAGAGATCTAGGCTGATCCGTATACATGTGCTGTCTGATGCGCTACCACTCGAAGGGGTACCAACATGGGTTACAAGGGTGGCCAATAGATGTGCACTTAAGTACCACTTGTATTTCTTGCATGTATGAATCCCCAATCGCAGGTTTATGCGCGTAACGACAGATCTCTGTAGCTTAAAGACACCAGAATACGTCTCTACCCTGAAAAAATTTAACCCACAATTTTCTGCCGAGGAAGGTGCTCTGATACCACTTGTAATATTCCAGATATAAAATAGTATGCAAAACATAAATAATTAGCTAGAAATGGCAGATAAACAATGATATAACCAGAACAACATCACAATAATACTAGAATAATACCAAAATAACACCAGAAAGAGCACTTTGATTAATGAGAGCAATGTTCACTTGCCTCTTCGAGGGGGCAACCTCCAACAGAGCAGAGCTCTATTACAATAATATCCAAAACAAGCTTCTCATACCCTCTATTCCTATTTATACTAAATCTATCTATCAAAAGAACAATCTAGAGGAAGATCCTTCTAGAAGCGGAAGCTTCTATTAGGTCTTCTTACATTTGACTTATTCCTCCTTATTGCTAGGCCTTATTAATATTGACCTTTATTACATGGAAATATATAATTCTACCCCCTTGAGGGGTTAGGCAGGTTAGGTCCCTAACATTATTCGTGACTGATCTTTTCAAACTATCAACGACCTGGGTGTTTGGAACAATTGTCAATAACCCTAATAGGATAACCTTAGGGCTACGATATATGTTATTTTGATTTACCTTTGGGTGGTTTCTCGCATATCTGTGATGATTGAGTGAATGGAGTTGGTGGTCTTAGAACGGGACGAGACGAGGTCAGTTCTCATTTAAATAAAACCAAACTAAAGGAAAAGGGGCTGCATAGATTGTATAATTGTCAATTCTCGTGCTAGTTGAGTGATGGTGGGGTCTGCACGAATGCAAACTGGGGAGCCTCTTATTTCTTTGGGACAATTGTGGACCAACACTGATAATATTCTATTGTAGTGGCATAAAAAAATGGTGTATGATAGTGTAAATGGGTGCTTTGGGATTTAAATGTAACCTCAAGTGCGAAAATTGAAAAGGAAGGTCATATAGGTTGTTGGGGTGCATGCTCAACTACATAGTTAGTGTGCGCTATTGTCGTGGTATCAGTTTCATGAAGTTCTTACTTGTCTAACAAATCGCAAATCCTGTCCTTTACATAGCTAGAGGTGTCTCATGAAATTAGCCGAGCGCTTTCACACCGCCACATAACTAATATGATTGGTATAAGGGATAAGCGAGATTGTTAAATGGATAACGCAGATTGGCTAGGATTGTCGGCCTCGATGGATAAGGTTTGATCTAAATCCTATAGTTCATTTCTCTAGCCATCCGCCAGTAGCCAATGAATGCATCAACATTGACAATTTGTCTTTGACGTTGCTTCGTTGGTGCCTCTCAACAAAAGTTTCGATGCCGACCCAAACTGTCGTACAATGCTGACATAGAGGTGCTGATGCAGAAGTACTGATGTGACATGGGGAACATAAAAAGGTGACGTGGGTAATAACCGAGCAATACAGACTTGTCTACACGACAAAAAAAATATGTGAAGGTTGATTTGACCTCCTGGGCGTGAGAAGCGTTCCTTTTCCGCGTCGGTGATTTTCTTTTTGACCAATGCTACAGTGCCCATTTTCCCATTCGTTGATGCTGACGGTATATCAATGATCGATGATTGTTGTTTCCTATGTTATTATTTTGCTTTTCAGACTTTGCCGATGCCGACGATACATCGAAAATATTTGGAAAACCTTTTTGCAGGACAGAATCACCGATTGGCGCGCCCTTTCTCCCATTTTTCCGATGCCGACAGTACATTGACGATTGTCGATCAATGATTATTGTTGTTATGTTGGGAATTTTGCCTTTTGTATTTCGCTGATGCCGACGATACATCGACAATCATTTTTAAGGACTTAATTTCGCAGACCAGAACTACTGATGGGCGTGTGGCTCTTTATAAAACAAATTTTGAGCTGTATACAATTAATCTAATGCCACATTTACTTAGAGAAAAATGTCAATCTGTTCAACAAACTTCAAACCAAACCAAATGCGATTGATGATAGAACACAACAACATAAAAACCCATTGATCCATACACAACTGAATCTTATTAAAAAATGTTAAAGTGGCACTCAAAAGAAAAATAAATCACAAAGACTTTTAGGGTGTGTTGACGACTCAACAAGTTGTCATGCCTCAAATCCTATATAATGGAGGCCATTCTTGGGTGAAGGGGAGGAAGAAATTTAGAGTATCATATTGTTGGTCTTATGACATTTAAAGGGTTGGAAAGGAGATCTTGGAGGAGCTATCACAACATCAACATCAAGGTTGTAAGTGCTTCATTTATTTCCATACAATATAACTTGGCCTATTCCCCTCAGGCTTATGTTGATTATTGTATGGATGTCTCTTTTTTCTTAGTTCAATATTGATAGATCTATTTTTCCCAACAATGTGTTTTGGAAGAAGGAAGTATTGTTTTGTCTCTTGCAAGATTTCTCTTGCACCGGGAGCTTGGATGTCAAGATCAAGGGCTGGAGTAGCAAGGACAACCGACTGAAAGGAGGTAGGTCATCTATCCCACTTTCTCATCTTCTCTTCTAATTTTGTGTGAGGGCATATATAATATATTTAAGGGGAAAGTAGGGAACCATTTGTTACCTTTTGTCTTGAATCAAAGGAGTCTTGATCCAAGGGGGGTTTCACATATCCGCAACGGAAAATTTTCCACAACACCTTGGTTCCATAGGTTTCCTCCAAACAAATACAATCTTTGCTACTAGATAGATGTTGGATGTCACTCCCTATTTCCTTACTATCCCTATTCTTGCCCCCTGACAAAACCTTGAACCTAACCCCCCATATTTCTCTCTCTCTCTCTCACACACACACACAAATCTAGTCCCTCATTTTCCCTGTATTCAGTGTTCCAAGTGAGGATTCTAGTACCTTACTAGCTCCTTCCTAATTCCCCCCATAGTAGGTTAGCTCAATTAGTTTAAACCGACCCATTTGAAGGTGGAGATTGTCGATAGGTCACAGGTCCAAGTTCGATATAGTCCCTTTGGGTTAGGAATACATGCTGTACTCCGATGGCATTATGCCTTTCATACAATGTGAGAAAGTGTTTGGAGGGTTTCTTGGAGGACATTTTCCATGGAAAAAATTTAGAATAT
>ML776748.1:1141578-1178985 GCA_009831015.1 Picea engelmannii | reverse complement strand
TTATTTTGGGATTGATGATCATTCCGTCACTGGATAATATGAACCCAAGAAGTTTTCCTTGTTGTACCACAAAGACTAACTTCTTAGGGTTGAGAGATATGCCGTACTTGTGGCATCGTTCTAGAACAACCCTAAGGTGAGCCAAGTGATCTTTCTTGTTTTTTGGAGAAAACAATAACGTCATCAAGATAGACCACTACAGATTGATTTATGAGACCATGAAAAGCAATATCCATTGCTCTCTGGAAAGTGGCCCCGACATTTATAAGTCCAAAAGGCATCTTCCTGTAGGCATAAGTGCCCCAGGAGGTATGAAAAGTGGTTTTTAACTGGTCTGGTGGAGACATGAGGACCTGGTTGTATCCCGAAAAACCATCTAACAATGATAGTCGTTCGAAACCAGATACCTGCTGAAGAATTTGTTCCATTGGAGGAACGAGATAATTGTCTTTATCAGACGCTCAGTTTAAATTACGAAAATCGACACATAGTCAAATTTCATCGCTTTTCTTCCTTACAGGAACTAGATTAGACACCCATTGCGTGTGCCTCATGGGAAATATTATATTTGCATTTAGTAATTTATTCAGTTCTTTCTTGACCGTGGGTTCCAATTTGGGGTGCATCTTTCTTAATTTTTGCTGAAAAAGGTTGAGTTTGTGGTTTCATGGGGATGATATGTTGTATTATATTCGAATCAAATGTTTTTAAATCATCATATGTCCAGGTGAAAACGTCTTTAAATTATTTAAACAATTTGATAAAAGAAGATCATTCTTGCTCGGAGCATCCCGTTCCCAAATTGATATTTTGAGGATTATCCTTATTCCCTAAATTTACCATCTCATAATTCAAGGAAGAACTGTTCGTTTTACAATTTACTGACCTTCTAAAATTATCATGCAAATCATAAAACTTCTCTAGTCTTACAACGAATCTGGGAATAGAGTTTACCAGATCAGATGTCGATTCAAGAGATCTAGGATCTGATATTACAGTGAAGTTGCGAAGGTTTTCATCGTGAGTGCCTTCATCGATGATCGCACCTTGGAAAGTGTCCTCCATATGCAAGAAGTTGATGATCTGCTGATCATCATCGAACACTCTCCAATTGGTGATGTTATCTGGGATCGACGGCCTGAACAATAATTCAATCGAAAATGCATTCAGAGAAAGACCTTCTGCGGGAAAAAGTTTAGAAACGACGTTAGCCAATAGGTCAGCCTCAAAATTACTTAGTCTAGGAATGGAATTGATGTTGAATGCTAAAAATTTCTGTATCAAACTCCATACCTCGGTTTGGTAACTTCTCAAATGTGGTGACAAACAATGTATGGAGTTTCTTACCTGTCTGACCACTATCTTTGAATGACCGAACACTGTTAAATTTCTTACATCCATATCCAAAGATTTTTTAAGCCCCTGTAGGAGTGCTTCATATTCGACAGTGTTATTAGTGCACTCAAATTCTAACAGGCAGGGAATAAAAGTCTTATTACCTGCATGGTCGATGAGTACACATCCTGCACCAGCTCCTTCTTTGGATTTGGATCCGTCAAAGTACAGTGACCATATCTGAGTTTTGTCAGCAGTGTTTGGCACATTTGGCAGAGCTAGTGACTGAGTATAGGTCATGAGTTCTGATTGTTGCCTGGGATTCATGAAGGGGGGAATTTTGGTCATGAAGTTACCGAAGAAAGTGTTCATTCCCCGCATTTCAAATGAATTAGTGGATGCAAAGAAAGGTTCATTCAGATCATTCATATCTGTCACAGTATGCTTGAGATAGCGTTCACGGTTTATCCTGATTTTATTTCGCTGTCCGTTTTTCGACAACCATAAATGAGACCAGTCTGTCGAAAACTAAACATGCAGTTACTCGGACCAGTCCCTGCTTAAAAATAAACCATAGTCTTCTGGGATGTCAACAACAATGATATCAATAATTTGGTGAACTTTAGGATTAGAAGATAACCTAACCAAAACATCTTTAAGTTCGCCGATTACCTTAATGTTCGTCTGATCGAGCTAAATGATTTTTAGACTAGAAGGTTGAAATTCTGCGTTAATTTTTTGGCAAACAGATAAAGGCATCACATTTGATGATGCACCGGAATCCACCATGCAATTATGTACATTTCTATTGAAAATTTCAAAAGTTAATAAGAAAGGCGAGACAGTTTTACGAGTATTAAAACAGAATTTTGCTGATTTTTTGCCGCTGTCCATGAGATAATTCTATCTACATTTGATACAATTTTTTCAGTTAGATCCATTTTATCCAGAAGTTCAGATGTCATTTTAGTGGGGATATTTTAGGCTATTTTAGAACTTATTTCTGCAATCTTTTTGCTGCTGTTGTTACTATTTTCGGTGATATTTTGAAGCATTTTCTGCAGAATAAGAGGAAATTTCAAAAGCTCGTAAACATAAATATTAGCCCTTAATTTTTTTATATCTTTAATCAAGTCATGTTCTAAGACTGGGGCTGATAAAATCTATTTTATTTCAACTTGTTTCAGATGTTTTGGAGGCACATTATTACTCATTTCAGAAGATGGTTTGTTCTGTGTTTTACTTCTCGTGTTGTAAGGGTGGACAGTTTCAAAGTTCGCTTGAAAGATACTGTTAGAAAAGTGTCCGAAGATATTGGGAGATGAATCCTCTTCTTCAGCTACTTCTTCTTCAACTATGTCTTCTGAACTTTCAGGAGGAACATAATTATCATGTGCTTCAATAATGGTTTGCAAAGCGTACTGCAAGCTTTTGAAATTGAGACCTTCTGTGGTCTGGTTTGGCCGATTGGGAGGGAAAGGTTTTCTGAAAAGGGGTTTAAAACTTCCTTTGCTTGAGGATGCCTCCTTGACCAATCTCTTCAAGTCAATGACTTGATTTTATAGTTTTTGAAAAGCTTTCTGCAAGCTTTCTACGTCTAAAGTTTCCGGTTGACCCTTGACTTGGGGAGGCCTCGTAAGGATTTCTATTTTCTTTTTAGAAGATGAAGTTGTTTCAGCTTCACTATTAAGATTGCCTTTCAAGATTAAAATGTCCTTTTCAATTTTGCTTGCCTCTTCGAAGGCTTCCAACAATGTAGATTTTTTAGACCTTTTAACCGAAATTGCTATATTATTATCTAGGGATTTGGTATAATAAACAACAATTAGACTCTCAGCAGGCATTGAATCTGCGGGAATTCAATTCTTAACGTAAGAAATCTTTGGTTAAAATATTTTACTTTTTCCTTAGGGTTCATTTTTAGGCTGGAGAGTTCCAATACCAAGACTTCATGGATTTTATCATCTCAAAACTTCTCTAAGAAACAAGTTTCAAATTTTTCCCAAGAGACAATGGTCTGGGGCTACTGGGCGAAATACCATGTAGAGGCATTGCCCTCAAACATATAAGGAAAGAGTATACATACTACATCTTCATGCTCTACACTTCGAAGTCTAATGGCCAACATAAACTTCTTTATGTGATCCTTAGTAGATTGTTTAGAATCTGGATCAAACTTAGGTAACCATTTCTCCGGGTGTTTTGATAGTGGGTGTTGAGGTCTAGGTACAACCACGACATCTTGATCGATCCAGGGTCTGACATGATTGTTTTGGTTTTCCATGGGTGTAGGTGGTGTCGAAGGTTGAGATGGTTCAAACGAGGAACTTCCTTCATCAGATGACTCTCCTCCTGAAGAGGATGGAGATGAACCAGGTGGAGAGGGCGGGATACAGGATCCTCCAACTCCAAGAGTAGGGGTTCCGATAGGATCTGTAGTATTATCTCCTAAATGGTTTAAAAGCAGACCGATGCCTTCAAGTTTCTCTCAGATATCTAAGAAATCTAAAGATTGATTAGGTGGCCTACCAGGTTGTTTGACATGGGCCAAAGCACTCTGTGTCCTTATGAGTGACTGACGAACAATATCTTGTATATCGCCCCCTTGAGGATTTGGTGTTACCGGCTCAACGAGAATCTGGGGATTTTTGTTCGAGGTAGTTGTTGTTTCAGAAGTAACGTTGTTTTCAGAGTGACTCCGTGTTACTATAGGGGAGGGAGTGTGTGGGGGAGGAGTCTTGCGACTTCCACATTCCATCAATTGTATTCAGGCCCTCCTTCTAGTGCCATTTGTTGGCGGGCAAAATCGACCATCCATCAACTGGAAGAACGAGTCCGGTCCGGGGTTGTCTAAGTAACCCAAGCTGTTTGGTGTAACTCGTTCTGACGGGTTTAATGGCTCCGTTAGCTAATATAAAATCCTAAAAAGAAAATGAAAAGAAAGAAATAAATAACTAATTCTATCAACTATATATATATATATACTTACTCTCGTATAATTGTTTTAAATGTGTTTAGGCAGAACAAGAAAAAAAAAAAATCTCATTTATGAACAACATTTACAGGTTGTAAGTTTTACTAGAAACTCACGAAATCAATGTGAAAATAATTTCTTTTGAGAAGCAGACAAATAAAGCACATTTAAATATTTTCTGTTTTCTTTATAAATCTAACTAATCTTGAATCGAATAAACTATGAAACACATATGTGCAGATAGTCAAAAGCTAAACTAAACATTCTGGTTTCACTAATATATAAATGACAGAAATTAGAAACACAAAGAATCTAACTTGTTGTTAGTTCGTGAGATGTATCCAAGCCTCTGTATGAATGAAGAACATCCAACTGCCACGCCTACGAGATAAATCTGCAATAGACTTTATACTACGACTGTTTTAAATAAATTCAAAAGATGTATTGGCAACTGAGGTTTAATGACAAAGAAGGGAACACAAATTTAACCCTATGATATTATGATCGCAAATAATTGCATCAAGATAAATCTGAGTGTAACGTATTGCATTTCATCATTCAACTAAAATTCAAAGATAAATCCTATCATTCAAATTGGAGATATGATCACAGTGTTAATATCTAGAGCAACAAATTATAGACGATATTTATAACATAAGTATCCCAAACATATTAGATCATTGAGTCTAAAGCTACCAGACCTATTAATATACCAGGATTAACAAAACATGAATGAAAACACCATTCACAAAAGGCTAAAGAAAAAATGCTTTGTGTTGTTTCATTTAGTCTTGGAATCATTCGTCCATCTTCTGCTCTAGGCCAAGATGTCTATCAATTACAAAATGCATGGTTTTTAAAGTGTCTTTGGGAAATTTGATCTCCCTATTTCCGAGGATAAGATCAGATCCCATAGGATCAAAACATTACAAATATGGTGGTCTATAGCCACCCATGATCAAATTGTATCTTCAAAATATTATGAAATTTTTCCCTATTTACAAAATAAACAAAAGGAGATAACTAATCAAATAGATCGAGCATGTTCCATCCAATAAGATCACCATCAGATATACCATGTCCTGAAAAAACGAAATGAGAACAAGTTAAATATTTTATTAACAAATAATTACTAAATTTTATATGAAAATGACTTGGCTACATAATCTCTCGATTCTGTAGCCAGTCTTATACTGGTAAAATAAATCCAAGTTAAAAGATTTGATTTTTTCAAAAATAACATGGCTGTAATAAAAATCATCTTACCATTTAACTAAATAACTAAACAAAGATCAAGACATCTCAGAATTTATTATGGCCTTCACACTGTCAGCATTCTTTATCACAATGTTGCCTGTCTTTTTGAGACACTTGGCTTGTCTCTGTTCATTTTCCTTGAGGTCACGGTTTTCTTTTATGAGCAATTCATTGTGGTTTGTGAGAGATTTAATCCTTGCTTGTAGAATGGGACTATATTTATAATATTGTTGAATCTAATGCAATAAGACTTCACAATGCACAGAAGGAGTAACTTGTCGATGGATCGTATAGTTGGATGTAAGAACACTATCTGTTGTTGGCCCTTGGCTGAGATTTATACCAGTAAACCCCTTGCTACCTTCGAGAAATGGTGGGATATTGTTAACATAGTCAAATGGCTGGTTTGGATCCGACTTGTGAGAATTCAGATCTTCCTCTGCGAGAAACCTTTCAATCTCGGAGTTTGAATCCTCATGGATCTTGATCAAATTGATCGAGCTCACATGAGGCTTGGATCGATTACACAGACTTCTCGAAATGAGTCGACCAACCCTCTTATTACGAAAACCTAACATTACTTGCTTCTTTTTTGATTGTTTGCGAGGGTCTTCACTGTCGGATTTTACAGTAGGGTTAGGGCCGATAATAAAATCATGCATAAGGATTCATATTGACTCGTATCCAACATTCTGTTGCTTAGGTAAAAACTGATCGGGTATTGCCTCATGACGAGGGCTTTTCTTCAACGGATCTGGCTTGTCATTTGAGAAAACCAAATGTTCCTTTATCAGATGCTTATCCAACGTAGTGGTTTCTACAGGAATCGCTGTAGAAAAACCATTTCGGGATAAGAACCTATCCCAGTCATCACCCAGGGTTTCCAAACGATAAACTAACAGTATTTTAATTAAACCATGGTGAAAGAGGCTAGAGTCGAGGCTCTACTTCTTGTATCTTTTCGACATTTTGTACAGACTTCTTAGCAAATAAAACGACATATTTAAATGGAAGCCAATAAAATGCATGAGCAATTGCACATGGTAAAGAAAATCTAGGCCATAACGACCCTCACAGGTAATAAATTGTTTAAGAATTGATAACAGTCCATGCTGCCTAACCTTAAGTAGGGAAACCGTGATACCTTTATCACACCATTCAATCTTTATGGAAGTCAAGAAAAGACTCTAGAGAACTTCATCAGTTTTCAAATTCTTAAACCACTTCTGACCGGATAGAGGAAGCCCTGTTGCTTCACTTAAGAATTCTTCAGTCAACTCCAGCTGAATATCACTAACCTTTTCTCTGCAACCATCAAACGTTTGGGCGAATTCTCTAGCTATGCGAAGGTTATGTCCTTTGAACTTTTTAATGAAAATATCCCAACCCTGGCCTTTCAAATCCTCACCCACATCATCATGAAACAACAACGCTTGAGAGCCATTTGGCTCTATTCGGACTGTTGGAGCCATTAAGGATATGACCAGACTGTAAAAAGGGCGATTCAAACTCACTGTGGGTTTAAAAGGCAGAAGCAGTAGGAACAAGTTCGAACAGATACCATGAAAATGAAATAAGCAGGAAACCTGTGCGATCATAGCATACACATGAAGGTCTCGGTTACAGGTTCTGAACACTCCTGGTAATGAGAGCTCTGAGTACATCACACTACACAAAACCTTAACTCGTAATGAGAGCTCTGTTAATTCATTCTACGAACTAGGACAAAGTACAGGATACTATTTCGGTGCATTTAATCCCCACATCATGTAATGAATATAATCGATTTGCAAAGGGTAGGAATTCACATGTTTTTACAAATCATATGTGAATCGATATTTGGTATTGAAGTTGATTTACAAAGGATTCAAATAATAAGCTTACATTCCAAATGAAAATCAATATGGGTACTATATCGACATTCGATAAACTCCAAAAGGAAAACCATTTAAGTATGAAATATACAATAGATGTAAGCATAATGAACCTTTAAAAACATGTTTTCGAAATGGGGTATTATGCGAAATTAAGTTTCCATGCTTGATTCATGCTTTCAGTCATGAATCAAGCATGAAAATGCAAGAATAATCAAACATCCCTTTTTTTATAACCCAATAATCACCCCCGAATGGTAGTATTTACAGGATGAGGTGTAGGCAGCTACAAGAAGTGTCGTTTGTCATTCAAAAAAGAAAAAACATGCAGGGCTGCCAACAATGGCGACTTACTGGGAGAAGCAATTATCTCTGCATTACCAACAAGCTCATGTTAGGACTGATCAGAATGGGAAAATTAAAGAACAACTGAAAGGTAGTCAAGCATCCCAATCAAATTCCAAAAAACATCACACAATCTAGCTTCAGATGTCTCTCTGTTCAAACGAAATCCGGTGTCAAGTTTTAATCACGAGAGAAACGATGTTTGAGCTAATGACTCTGATACTGTTGACAGGGCCGCTGCTGCCAATAGGCATCCACAGCCTCGTCAGGGATGGCAATTAACCCACTCTGACACCTCTAACCTGTCCAAGAATTTTCAATTCAAAATGAAGGGCACTTACGATTAATATCAAAATTGATACCTGATAATTTTTTTGAACCCAACATTGCTTCGCTGCAAGCAGGCCTATTTAGTACCCCGACGAAGTTGTCTTGGCATCATGTATGCATTTATCCACTATCTACAGACCTGTTCAATATCTCGACGGGTTTACAGACACTTCCCACTACTCTCTAGAAATTATTTACAATTTGACATAAATTTGATGATCTTCAGAAGAGTGGGGTGATGCTGAAAATTTAAGTTGTCAGAACATTTGATATTTTCCAACCTTTAATTTTTCGCTTGATAACCTTCATTATGATCTGAAATTAGTTTTCTGATGAGACTAATTTTTCGAGGACAAGAAGGCATACTTGAGTTGTTTTCTTTAAAAACAGGGACATCGTAAAGAGCTTTAATGATGGTCGTGTCTGCTCATAATTATAAAGTGAAACCAGTAAACTTACTTCAAACGTAAAGTTTCTTTAGCTAGTCTGCGTTTCAGCGATTTACAACATTAATGCTCTGAAAATACCTTGACTGTTGCTTCATAATGAGGCATTATGGTTTCCCTTCATGAACTAAAAGGTGACACAGACATAATTTTCACCAGAAAGCAGTGAAAGTAAGCAAAATGAAAAGAACCAAAATCAGAAAACAAAAGTAAATCAAAACAAAAAAAATATGTACAAAGGTGGATTTGGAATTATCAAGAAAAATACCTTTTGAGAGCTTGGCCATTCACCGGGAAGGTGTCTGGCTATCCCTCCAAATTGTTTAGATGGAAAGTGCTGGGACCTAGTTTTTCAACGATGACGAATGGTCCCAGCCAAAGATTTTGGAACTTGGTGTGTTCCCCTTTTCCCTCGCGAGGTTTATACCATTTGAGAACCATGTCTCCTACCTCGAAGTTTCTATCCGAAGAAGAGTTTGAATCAAACCATCTTTTCACAATCTGCTGATGCTGATCCAACTTCTTCTTTACTTGTGCTCTTACTTCCTCTAGTTTCAACAAGGCATTGATTCTACTTTCGAGAGGAGGGCATTCCTCTTCTTGAACTTTCTGCGATAATTGCAGAGATGGAAGAAAAACACGTGGAGGGAGAATTACTTCTCTTCCATAGATAAGAAAGAAAGGGGAATTACCAACAGAGGTTTTTGGTGTCACCCTATCAGCCCAGAGTGCATTAAAAAGCGTGTTGTGCAAATTTTTGTGGTTTTCAGAAACTGTCCTCTTGATGATTTTGATCAAGTTTTTGTTTGTTGATTCTGCTAGGCCATTTCCTTGGGGGTAGTAGATTGCATAATATTTCAATTTGATCCCTTTTTCCAAAACAAAAAATTCATATCGAGGGATGAGAAGTAAGAAGCATTATCGAAGACCAAACATTCAGGAATGCCGAATCTAGTAATGATATTCGAGTTAAGGAAAGATATTACCTGATTTGTGTTTACCACTTTCAGAGGTGCAACCTCAGACCATCTGATAAAATAATCCGTTGCTGTAATGATGTATTTATGCTGCTACAAAAAAGTGGGTTTAATTGGCCCTATGATGTCGAGACCCCACTGCTGAAAAGGTGAATCCACCGAAACAGACTGCAAAGGGAATGCTGCCTTTTTCAGTCGTCCAACAACCTTTTGGCAGATTATGCATTTGCGACATAGTGCATGGGCATATTTAAACAACGTGGGCCAATAGTACCTAGCTCTTAATATCTTGTGGGTAGTGTTGTCTCCACCGAAGTGTCCACAAGCTTCACCTGCATGACTTTCAGATAATACTTTCTCTGCTTCATCCCTTTCTAAACAACGCATGAGAACACTATCAAAATTCTTTCAAAATAATACGTCGTTTATCAACTGGAAAGGTGCAGATTTTAGTCTTAATGATCTTCTCTTTTTTGGATCAAGATGGCGAGGAGCAGAACCATGTATTAAATAAAAGTTAATATCATCGAACCAAGAATTAGCAACAACTTGTGTACAACTGATTTGTTTTCTGTCATGCTGGTTTACAGTTAAGGAATTGATTTGACTTTCTTGTTCTTTAACTGAATCAACAACCAGTTTACATAGGTCTTGACCTCTAACAATTTGTTCAGGGGTTATTTTGAGGTCATATTCTTGTAACGATGTCATCCAGTTTGCCCCTTTTTCTCCCAGTTCTTTTTGTACTAGTAAGTTTCTCACAACAGGGTAAGGAACGATGACTTTAGTTCTGGATTTCAGCATATATGATCGGAAGTGTTTAACTACTTTAAAAACATCATACACCTGTTGATCTACAACTGGGTAATTCGGTTAAGCTCCTTTAAAATATGAGCTCATGAAGGCAATAGGGATTTCATTGCTTTCAACATTTTTTTGTGTTAACACAACAACGTAAGACCGACTGGAGGCAAAAGTGTAAAGAGTGAAATTTTGCAAGAAATAAGGACTCATCAAGGAAGGAGCTCAAATTATCGCTTTTTTGATAGATTCAAAAGATTGACGTTATTGGGGTCCCCAATGATACTGAATATCCTTTTTAATTACATTTTTCAAGGGCCTTACCATTTCTGAGAAACTTGGGACGAATCTTCTGACAAAATTAATTTGGCCTAAAAAGGATTGCATGGATTTTTTAGAGGAGGGGGGGGGAAGTTTGGCAATGGCTTGGGTTATTTCGGGATCGATGATGATTCCGTCACTGGATACTATGAACCCAAGCAGTTTACCTTGTTGTACCACAAAGAATGACTTCTTAGGGTTGAGAGATATGCCGTACTTGCGACATCGTTCTAGAACAACCCTAAGGTGAGCCAAGTGATCTTTCTTGTTTTTGGAGAAAACAGTAATGTCATCAAGATAGACCACTACAGATTGATTTATGAGACCACGAAAAGCAATATCCATTGCTCTCTGAAAAGTGTCCCCGACATTTATAAGTCCAAAAGGCATCTTCCTGTAGGCATAAGTGCCCCACGGGGTACAAAAAGTGGTTTTTAACTGGTCTGGTGGAGACATGAGGACCTTGTTGTATCCCGAAAAACCATCTAACAGTGACAGTCGTTCGAAACTTGATACTTGCTGAAGAATTTGTTCCATTGGAGGAATGGGATAACTGTCTTTATCGGACGCTCGATTTAAATTACGAAAATCGACATAGAGTCGAATTTCACTACTTTTCTTCCTTACAGGAACTAGATTAGACGCCCATTGTGTGTGCCTCACGAGAAAGATTATCTTTTCATTTAGTAATTTATTCAGTTCTTTCTTGACCGTGGGTTCCAATTTGGGGTGCATCTTTCTTAATTTTTGATGAAAAGGCTGAGTTTGTGGTTTCATGGGGATGATATGTTGTATTATATTAGAATCAAATGTTTTTAAACCATCATATGTCTAGGCAAAAACGTCTTTAAATTACTTAAACAATTTGATAAAAGCAAATCGTTCTTTCTTGGAGCATCCCGTTCCCAAATTGATATTTTGAGGATTATCCTTAGTCCCTAAATTTACCGTCTCATAAGTCAAGGAATAACTGTTCGTTTTACAATTTACCGACCTTCTAAATTTATCATGCAAATCATAAAACTTCTCTAGTCTTACAATGGATCTGGGAATAGAGTTAACTAGATCATATGTCGATTCAGGAGATATAGGATATGATATTACCGTGAAGTTGCGAAGGTTTTCATCGTGAGTGCCTTCATCGATGATCACACCTTGGAAAGTGTCCTCCATATGCAAGAAGTTGATGATCTGCTGATCATCGTCGAACACTCTCCAATTGGTGATGTTATTTGGGATCGACGACCTGAAAAATAATTCAATCGAAAATGCATTCGGAAAAAGACCTTCTGCGGGCAAAAGTTTAGAAGCGACGTTAGCCAGTAGGTCAGCCTCATAATTACTTAGTCTAGAAATGGAATTGATGTTAAATGCTAAAAATTTCTGTATCAAACTCCGAATCACTGAACACTGTTAAATTTCTTATGTCCATATCCAAAGATTTTTTAAGCCCCTGTAGGAGTGATTCATATTCGACAGTGTTATTAGTGCACTCAAATTTAACCGTTAGGCAATAAAATTCTTATTACCTACGGGGTCGATGAGTACACATCCTGCACCGACTCCTTCTTTGGATTTGGATCCGTCAAAGTATAGTGACCATATCTAAGTTTTGTCAGCAATGTTTGGCACATTTGGAAGAGTTGGTGACTGAGTACATGTCACGAGTTCTGATTGTTGACCGAGATCCGTGAAGGGGGAAATTTCGGTCATGAAGTTACCAAAGAAAGTTTTCATTCCCTACATTTCGAATGAATTAGTGGATGCAGTGAAAGGTTCATTCAGATCATTCAGATCTATCATAGTATGCTTGAGATAGCGTTCACGATTTATCCTGATTTTATTTGGCTATCCGTTTTCCGACAACCACAAATGAGACCAGTCTATGACAAAGTAGCCATGCAGTTGCTCGGACCAGTCCCTGCTTAAAAATAAACCATAGAATTCTGGGATGTCAACAAAAATGATATCAATAATTTGGTGAACTTTAGGATTAAAAGATAACCTAACCAGAACATCTTTAAGTTTGTCGATTACCTTAACATTCGTCCGATCGATCTGAATGATTTTTAGACTAGAAGGTTGAAATTCTGCGTTAATTTTTTGGCAAATAGATAAAGGCATCACATTTGATAATGCGCCATAATCCACCATGCAATTATGTACATTTCTATTGAAAATTTCAAAAGTTAATAAGAAAGGCGAGACATTTTTATGAGTATTAACAACATAATTCTGTTGATTTTTTGCCACTATCCTTGAAACAATTCTTTCTACATTTGATACCGTTATTTCAGTTAGATCCATTTTATCCGAAAGTTTAGATGTCATTTTAGTGGGGATCTTTTGGGCTGTTTTAGAATTGATTTATGCAATCTTTTTGTTGCTGTTGTTACTATTTTCTGCGATATTTTGAAGCATTTTCTGCAGAATAAGAGGAAATTTCAAAAGCTCGTAAACATAAATATTAACCCTTATTTTTTTTATATATTCAATCAAGTCATATTCTAAGACTAGGGCTGCTAAACGCTGTTTTATTTCAACTTGTTTCGGCTATTTTGGAGGCACATTGTTACTCATTTCAGAAGATGGTTTGTTCTGTGTTTTACTTCTTGTGTAGTAAGGGTGGACAGTTTCAAAGTTCACTTGAAAGATACTGTCAGAAAAGTGTCCGCAGATATTGGGAGATGAATCCTCTTATGCAGCTACTTCTTCTTCAACTATGTCTTCTGAAATTTCAGGAGGAACAAAATTATCATGTGCTTCAAGAATGGTTTGCAAAGTGTACCGCAAGATTTCGAAATTGAGACTTTCAGTGGTCTGGTTTGGCCGATTGGGAGGAAAATATTTTCTAAAAGAGGGTTTAAAAATTCCTTTGCTTGAGGATGCCTCCTCATCTGATCTCTTCAATTCAACGACTTGATTTGATAGTTTTTGAAAATATTTCTGCAAGCTTTCTAGGTCTAAAGTTTTCAGTTGACCCTTGACTTGGGGAGGCCTCATAAGGATTTCTATTTTCTTTTTAGAAGATGAAGCTGTTTCAGCTTCAATATTAAGATTGTCTTTCAAGCTTAAAATGTCCTTTTCAATTTGGCTTGCCCCTTCGAAGGCTTCCAACAATGTAGATCTTTTAGACCTTTTAACCCAAATTGCTATATTATTATCCAGGGCTTTGGTGTAATAAGTAGGCATTGAATCTGCAGGAATTCAATTCTTAATGTAAGGTATCTTTGGTTAAAATATTTTACTTTTTCCTTAGGGTTCATTTTTAGGCTGGAGAGTTCCATTACCAAGACTTTAGGGGTTTTATCGTCTCCAAACTTCTCCAAGAAACAAGTTTCAAATTTGTCCCAAGAGACAATTGTCTGGGGCTGCTGGGCGAAATACCATGTAGAGGCATTTCCCTCAAACGTATAAGGAAAGAGTCTACATACTACATACTACTTCTTCATGTTCTACACTTCGAAGTCTAATGGCCAACATAAACTTCTTTATGTGATCCTCAGTAGATTGTTTAGAATCTGGATCAAACTTAGGTAACCATTTCTCTGGGTGTTTTGGTAGTGGGTGTTGAGGTCCAGGTACGACCACGACATCTTGATCGAGCCAGGGTCTGGCGGGATTGTTTTGGTTTTCCATGGGTGTAGGTGGTGTTGAAGGATGAGATGGTTTAGAAGAGGAACTACCTTCGTTAGAGGAATCTCTTCCCGAAAAGGATGGAGATGAACCAGGTGGAAAGGGCAGGATACTGGATACTCCAACTCCAAGAGTACGGGTTCCAACGGGATCTATAGTATTATCTCCTAAAGGGTCTAAAAGCAGACCAATGCCTTCAAGTATCTCTTGAATATCCGATAAATGTAAAGGTTGATTAAGTGGCCTACCAGGTTGTCTGATATGGGCCAAAACACTATGTGTCCTTATGAGTGACTGACGAACAATCTATTGTACGTCAACCCCTTGAGGATTTGTTGTAACTGACTCAACGAGAATTTGGGGATTTTCGTTCAAGGTAGTTGCTGTTTCAGAAGTAACGTTGTTGTCAGAGTGACTCCGTGTTACAACAGGGGAGCGAGTGTGTGGGGGAGGAGTCTTCCGACTTCCACATGCCATCAATTGTATTCAGCCCCTCCTTCTAACGCCTTTTGTTGGCATGCAAAATTGATCGTCCTTCAACTGGAAGAACGAGTCCAGTCCGGGGTTGTCTAGGTAACCCAAACCATTTGGTGTAACTCATTCTGACGGGTTTAATGGCTCCGTTAGCCAATCTAAAATCCTAAAAAGAAAATGAAAAGAAGGGAATAACTAACTAATGCTAGTAACTATATATATATATATATATATATATATATATATATATATATATATATATATATATATATATATATATATATATATATATATATATATACTTACTCAGGTATAACTGTTTTAAATGCGTTTAGGCAGAACAAGAAAAAAAAAAAATCTCATTTATGAACAACATTTACAGGTTGTAAGTTTTACTGGAAACTCACGAAATCAATGTGAAAATAATTACTTTTGAGAAGTAGATAAAGAAAACACATTTAAATATTTTCTGTTTTCTTTTATAAATCTAACTAATCTTGAATCGAATAAACTATGAAACACAGATGTGCAGATAGTCAAAAGCTAAACTAAACATTCTAGTTTCACTAATATATAAATGACAAAAATTAGAAACACAAAGAAGCTAACCTGCTGTTAGTTAATGAGATGTATCCAAGCCTCTGTATGAATGAAGAACATCCAACTGCCATGCCTACGAGATAAATCTGCAATAGACTTTATACTACGACTGTTTTAAATAAATTCAAAAGATGTATTGGCAGCTGAGGTTTAATGACAAAGAAGGGAACACAAATTTAACCCTATGATCTTATGATCACAAATAATTACAACAAGATAAATCTGAGTGTAACGTATTGCATTTCATCATTCAACTAAAATTCAAAGATAAATCCAATCATTCGAATTGGAGATATGATCACAGTGTTAATATCTAGACCAACAAATTATAGACGATATTTATAACATAAGTATCCCAAACATAATAGATAATTGAGTCTAAAGCTACCAGACCTATTAATATTCCGGGATTAACAAAACCTTAATGAAAACACCATTCACAAAAGGCTAAAGCCAAAATGCTATGTGCTATTTCATTTAGTCTTGGAATCATTCGTCCATCTTCTGCTCTAAGCCAAGATGCCTGTCAATTACAAAATGCATGGTTTTTAAAGTGTCTTTGGGAAATCTGATCTCCCTATTTCCAAGGATAAGATCAGATCCCATAGGATCAAAACATTACAAATATGGGGGTCTACAACCACCCATGATCAAATTGTATCTTCAAAATATTATGAATGTTTTCCCTATTTACAAAATAAACAAAAGGAGATAACTACTCAACTAGATCGAGCATGTTCCATCCCATAAGATCAACATCAGATATACCATGTCCTGAAAAAATGAAATGAGAACAAGTTAAATCTTTTATTTACAAATAATTACTAAATTTTATATGAAAATGACTTGGCTACAAAATCTCTCGATTCTGTAGCCAGTCTTATACTGGTAAAAGAAATCCAAGTTAAACGATTTGATTTTAAAAAAAATAACATGGCTGTAATAAAAATCGTCTTACCATTTAACTAAATAACTAAACAAAGATAAAGATATCTCAGAATTTATTATGGCCTTCACATTGTCAGCTTTCTTTATCACAATGTTGCCTATCTTTTTGAGACGCTTGGCTTGTCCCTGTTCATTTTCCTTGAGGTCACAGTTTTATTTTATGAGAAATTCATTGTGGTTTGTTAGACCTTTAATCCTTTCTTGTAGAATGGGAATGTCTTTATAATACTGTTCAATCCAATGCAAGCAGACTTCGCAATGCACAAAAGGAGTAACCTGTTGGTGGAGCGTATAGTTGGATGTAAGAACACTATCTGTTGTCGGCCCTTGGCCGAGCTTTATACCAATAAACCCCTTGCTACCTTCAAGACATGGTGGGAGATTGTTAACATAGTCAAATGGATGGTTAGGATCCGACTCGTGAGAATTTGGATCTTCCTATGTGAGAAACCTTTCAATCTCGAAGTCTGAATCCTCATGGATCTCGATCGAATCAATCAAGCTCCTATGAGGCTTGGATTGATTACGCAGACTTCTTGAAATGAGTCGACCAACTCTCTTATTACGAAAACCTAACATTACTTGCTTCTTTCTTGATTGTTTGTGAGGGTCTTCACTGTCATATTTTATAGTAGGGTTTGGGCTGACTATAAATTCATGAACAAGGATTCCAATTGACTCGGATCCAACATTTTGTTTCTCAGGTAAAAACTGATCGGGTACTGCCTCATGACGAGGGATTTGCTTCAATGGATTTGGCTTGTCATTTGAAAAAACCAAATGTTCCTCTATCGGATGCTTATCCAACATAGGGGTTTTGGTAAGAATAGCTGTAGCAAAACCGTTTCGGGCTAAGAACCTATCCCAGTCATCACCCAGGGTTTCCAAACGATAAACTAACAATATTTTAATTAAACCATGGTGAAAGAGGCTAGAGTCGAGGCTCTGCTTCTTGTATCTTTTCGACATTTTGTACAGACTTCTTAGAAAATAAAATGGCATATTTAAATGGAAGCCAATAAAATGCATGAGCAATCACACATGGTAAAGAAAAACTAGGCCATAACGACCCTCACTGGTAATAAATTATTTAATAACTAATAACAGTCCATGCCACCTAACCTTAAGCAGGGAAACCAAAATACCTTTATCACAACATTCAATCTTTCTGGAAGTCATGAAACGACAATTCTTGAGAGACATTTGGCTCTGTTCAGACTACTGGAGCCATTGAGGGTATGACTAGACTGTAACAAGGGTGATTCAAACTGACCGTGGGTTTAAAAGGTAGAAGCAGTAGGAACAAGTTCGAGCAGATACCATGAAAATGAAATAAGCAGGAAACCTGTGCGATCATAGCATACACATGAAGGTCTCGGTTATGGGGTCTGAACACTCCTGGTAATGAGATCTCTGAGTACATCACACTACACAAAACCTTAACTTATAATGAGAGGTTTGTCAATTCATTCTGCCAACTAGGACAAAGTACATGATACGATTTCGGTGCATTTAATCCCCACATCATGTAATGAATATAATCGATTTGCAAAGGGTAGGAATGTATATGTTTTTACAAATCATATGTGAATCGAAATTTGGTATTGAATTTGATTTACAAAGGATTCAAATAATAAGCTTACAGCCCAAATACAAATCAATATGGGTACTATATCGACATTCGATAAACTCCAAAAGGAAAACCATTTAAGTAGGAAATATACAATAGATGTAAGCACAATGAACCTTTAAAAACATGTTTTCGAAACGGGATATTATGTGAAACTAAGTTTCCATGCTTGATTCATGCTTTCAGTCATGAATCAAGCATGAAAACACAAGATAAAAATAAAGCAAGAATAATCAAACATCCCTTTTTTTATAGCCCAATAATCACCCCCGAATGGTAGTATTTACAGGATGAGGTGTAGGTAGCTATAGGAAGTGTCGTTTGTCATTCAAAAAAGCAAAAACATGCAAGGCTTCCAACATGCACCTACATGAACGCCAACAAAATACTGGAAAAAGTTGGATCAAAAGGAAAAGCGAACAATTTGGTTGAGTCTCTTAGATTCAGTATTATTGAAAGTGTCAGTGGAAGATACAACCAAGGAATTATGGGATAAGTTAGGGACTTTGTGTCAGTCTAAGTCCCTGGTAAATAAACTGCTCATGCAGAATAAGTTGTATAACATGAGGATGAAATATGGAGACTCGATGATAGAGCATTTGAATGCCTTCAATATTGTGATAAGTCAACTATTGTTTGTTGATATTAATATTTTTGATGAAGACAAGTGTATTATTTTATTGATCTCTTTACAAAACATGTGGGATAATCTAGTTGTGGACATAAGTAGTAGTACAACTACTTTAAGTTTCGATGATGTGGTCTCATCCTTGTTGTCTGAGTAGATGAGACAAAAGTACATGGAAGGACATAGCATAGATGCATTATTTGTAAGAGGAGGCTCCCATGAAAGATATAGAGCTATGTCCTCAAGTGTGAGATCTAAGTCTAGGGAAGATATGAATCTCTTGGAAATTTTGTAAAGGTATGTTGGAGATGTGGAAAAGAAGGGAACTACAAGAAGTAATGTAGATCCAAAAGTGTTGAGAGAGGGAATGGATTCGAAGATTCTCCTTCTAAATAAGAAAAAAATTCCGCTGAAGAAGGAGGGGATGTGTACTTGGTTTCTTCAAGCACACATGCAGATCATGAGGCATGTTTGGTTGACTCAGGTGCATCCTTTCATATTACTCCTCACAGGGAGTGGTTTTGAAAATATGAAAGGTATGATGGAGGTGAGATTTTCCTAGGTGATGTTTTGAAAGACAAAATAATAGGATGAGGAAAAGTCAATTTTAAGCTCATGTATAGAAGGATTAGAACACTCCTTGGTGTTCTGCACATCCTAGGATTGGCCATAATTTTTATTTCTGTAAGAAAAATGGACGATGCAGGGGTAAAAATAGTGTTTGGGAAAGAAACCTATAGGATGGTTCATGGAGAAATGGTGTTGTTGAAGGGAGTTTAGTTTGGAAATCTGTATAAACTGCAAGGAAGCACTATTAGTTATGGGTGTAATAGTTCCATTATTCCTGATATTGTAGCCAAAGAAGAAAAAACTCCTACAGTCTCTGGATAAAATACTGTGTTGTGGCATCAAAGACTGGGGAATATTGGAGAGAAGGACCTTCGAGTACTACATGGTAAAGGTACGGTTGAAGGTATGTCTAAATCCTCTTTAGATTTTGATTTCTTTTGACATTGTGTATATGGGAAGCATAATTGGATAAGATTCCCCTTTGGTGCATCGAGGGTAGAGTGGATTTTACAATTGGTGCAGAGTGATGTGTTTGGACCTTAGTCGGTGATCCAAAAATCCTTATATGCAAATTATTCTTTAAACACACATCTTAACATCTAACTTGGTTCAAAATAATTCTTGATCATATTTGAAAGATTTGCATAACATGTGTGAATATTTACTTATCCAAAAATTCATGAAAATGATGATAATTTGTAGAATCATGTGAGATGACACAACAAAAAATAAAATAACTCAATAAGATAACATTTTATCTACATCTCCGAGTCCCCTTTAAACAATGAGATTACTTTTCATAATCTCAAATGTCAAAATTATAATTAAAATAGACTTACAAAGCGAATTTTGAAGTCATTTTTCAATTTTGCTGCTCAAACCCAAAAATAAATTTTACAATCGATTTCCCCTCGAAATTATGAGAAAAAGGAGTATAAACTCGATCATATTCTGAACTGGTTCAATTTAACCCTCTTTACATGCTAAACAATGCACTATGGTGCTCATAAATGGAAATCTAGACTATTACTTTCATAAACAACATCTTAGCACAAAAATAACATCACCATCGTGCTCCTCTCGAGAAAATGAGAAAAATGAGTATAAATAAGGCTATATTATGAACTAGTGCTACAAGGCATGCAAATCAATACAACACCATGACTCTTGTCCTCCTTGGCATGCAAACCAATGCACTGTACCTTCCTCTTACTTTTTTCTAGCTTGGGATCTAGTCCGCTCGTACCTTGTGTCGACCTCGATATCTATGTCCGACCTTAAATAAGCCACGAGATCGACTAAGGTCTGCACCTTGGGTTAATCGTGGCATCAATCCAAAACCATGTTGCATGGAAATCTCTATCAAAGGTGGCGTGCATGGAGCATTGGTTAAAGATTTATGTATGTGGGTGGAGGTCACGGGCTTGAACCCCATGAACCTATCACCCCTTTGGAGCTTGTTATATCTGTTGGAATATTTGTTGTTAGGCCCTCGTGAATGTAGGGCATGGTTACATTAGATACCATGTGAACCTTCGCCCTTTTTCCGACCAACCATACTTTAACTACATTTCAAATATATTATTTGCCACATGACTGTTAAGTCATATGGTTTGGTCTATTGGTAAGTTATGGTAATTCTTGGCAATAGGTCAGGGGTTCGAATCCTGTTGACCCACAAAAATTTCAATACACCATAGCCATTAGAGGCCAATGAAAGACTACCATGTGGCGATCTCTCATTGGTCCAATTAAGCTTTTACAGATTTGCTATGAGTCGATATCTGATTGGTCCACCTGTGCTTGTATGGTTGCTTTGTCAACTTTCCAACTCAACTGTACAGATGTGTATGATCATGCCACGTGTCACCCTTCCTATGGTGCCACATGTCACCCCCCTTTTTGGGCCCTTGATCTGGTTTGACCAAAACTTTGACTGGCCATAACTTTTACATACGAACTCCATTTGAGGCGATTTTTATGCCATTGGAAATCTATCATCGATATCTATGCAATGAATTCCTTTCCGAAACATTTGAGATAATAATATTTTGAGCATTTCTGGATCCTACTAGACCTCTCTGAGTGTTTTGGATCCTCCTAGATCACACCTTCTCACTAAAGAATTTTTGGTCTCCAAAAGTATGAATATTTCAACAACTTAGTGATGATAACTCTTACTCACTCTTCCACCTTACTGAAATGATTTTATATAGTAAGTTAGTGATGATGAAGCTTCTTCACTCTTCCACCTTGCTGAATATTCTGGCACTAATTCTCATCGTAGACTTTTTCATTTTATATCAATGTACTTTTATTTTCTTTTCTGAATCATGGCTCTGAATATGGTTCCTTGAAATAGCTCTAACTCTGGCTCTTTTCTCTCGGCTACTAGCGCTAGTTTAGATCTAGCATCAGTTCTGGCTCATTGATTCCTTCATCACAAAAGTCTTCTCACTAATTCTCGGTTCCACAATATCCAAATCTAAATCTTGTACTCAACATCCATTCCCATCTCCCTCTCTGCTAAATTTAGTCTATCTCATAAATTATAAAAACCAAGTCAAATGTTGATCTATTCCTTGCCGATTTGGACTCACTTTTCTTGTACTGCTGATGTATCTATTAGAGTCTTTGAATGAATTCCTTGTTCATTTCCTCTCTCCTTCCCTGAAAGCAACTCTTAACATGTTTTCCACAAACATCCGTACCATTGGAATTGCTTCTACTCAAGGTATAAATCTACATGAACATGACATAACATCCTCGAGATACTTATTGCATACATATTTATAAAGAAGATTATTCCTCTACCATCTCTAGGAAGATCTACATAACTTCAATTCTCTTCCTGCTCTCGATCTACAGGTTCCAATTGCATCCACTCTTCCATTCCTTTGCCTTCGGTTCTTTATAATAAGAATGTTAACTTAGATAATTCGATCCATATGCAGTCATTTAACTGATAATAAGGAAACTATTAATTTCTATATTGTTGTCGAAAGGATTTAGAAATTCCCTACAAGATCCCTCTCACTCTTATATTTTTTAAAGAGTGTCTATATAGAAATACCCATGAGATTGTTCTCAATCTTGAATAAAGTGGCTATATAGAAACCTTAACAAGATTCCTCTCACTCTTAGCATTCTCTAATGAGTGGCTAACAATCCTTCTAACACAACATTAAAAATAGACTTTAAAAGGAATTTACATATGCATACTATCTTTGCAATTTTACAAATATACATATTTACAAATTATTTCCACAACATAATATTTTCCAATAGGTGACTTCTTCAAGGACTCATTCTTCCCTTAGTACTAGAAGGAGTCTCACAACTTCTTGTCTCTGACAATATCTCTGACGCTGATGCCAAATCTGACATTGAATCTAATACTAAATCTGACGCTGAATCCAAGAAACCATTGGACTCAATTACACGTCTTCCTAGTAATATATATAACCTTTCCTTTCAAACACCAAGAACTACTGTTGTGTCTTGAGTAGCTTCCTTTGAATACTCAAGTACTTTTCCATCTTATAATGCAACTGCATATCCTTCATCTTCGAAAGCTACAACTGTGACTAGGTTTACTTTCAAATCTGAAACATATAACATATGTTCTATCCCTAGAAATCCTCTCGATTAAAGATGGAATCTTACATATCCAAACCCTCTTATTGCTTGTCTAGTGTTAGTTCCATATCCTACAAAGCAATCTATGTTGATCTATGAGAATGTAGGGAATACCAATCTCATTCATGTCATGTGGCAATATGAGCCACTATCCACGAACCATACCTCGATGTCTTCATATGTTACACTATTAAGACCAACCATTAAGCATTATTCTTTCTCGAATCTTTTAGCAAGACTATTAACGTCATTTGGGGCTGCTACCTGTCTTCTTGCAAGTGTCTTTACATATTCCTAGTTTTGTTTTGGACATAAGAATGGATAAAGTGTCCAACACTTCTCTATCTGATGTCCACTCTTACCATGATAAGAGCAGAGTTTCCTGTTCCCATCCTTGAGCCACAATCCTTTCTTGTCATTCTCCCTTTTATTCTGTCTTGGAAAATGACCTTTGCCTTTGGCAATCTTCTTGGATGGATTTTCTTGCATGGGTTGTATTCTTCAACATTTCACCATATTATGGTTACTAGTTCCATAGGAAGCACATGGATACTTAGACCATACATTTATACCAATCTTACTAGTGGGAAATGTCTTCACCCCCTCTTTAGAATGCACATCTCTTTCTAGAGATGTCTTGTATTTGTTACCTTTCCCTGGGATGGATGGTAAGACCAAATGACTATGAAGGACCTCTTCATCTAAAGTTCTCCTTACTTTATCCATCCTTGGGCATTCTCCATCTTGAAGGGGAGAAGAAGAATACACAGAATCATCTTTCTCGATCATATCTTTTGAAGGAAATAAATTCTCTTGCATAGGAGACTTTTCATTTTCTACTTACCCAATTTCATAGAATGGTGCCCAAATATGATCATTATCCTGCAAATTTCTTTCCAATTCATGAAAAATACTTCTATGAAATTATTCGTGACATATTAATCGATCTTGAAGCTTTTTCTTCTCCTCCTTAAGATATTGTAGTTGCATCCTTAATTCAAAATTATCCTTCTAAATCTATCGATTAATGTTCTTTTGGAGCCTTAACTACATGGGAGCTTTACTCATGTTGTCTTCTACAACAAGAGATCTATACTGGGAGCCTTCAAACACCTTCAATACTCAAGTCTTGGACCTCATCACATCAACTTGCAAATGATTTTAAAAAACCAACTCTGATACCAACCTGATTCGAAAATCCTTAGATGCCAAATTATTCTTTAAACACACATCTTAACATCTAACTTGATTCAAAATAATTCTTGATCATATTTGAAATATTTTCATAACATGTGTGCATATTTACTTATCCAAAAATTCATGAAAATGATGATAATTTGCAGAATCATGTGAGATGATACAACAAAAAATAAAAGAACTCAATAAAATAACATTTGATCTACATCTCCGAGTCCCCTTTAAACAATAAGACTACTTTTCATAATCTTAAATGTCAAAATTAAAATGAGGATAGACTTACAAATCCAAGTTTGATTTCATTCTTCAATTTTGCTGCTTAAACCCAAAAATAGAGTTTAGCATCGAATTCCCCTCGAAATTCTGAGAAAAAAGGAGTATAAACTAGACCATATTCTGATCTGGCTCAATTTAACCCTGTTTACACGCCAAACGATGCACTATGGTTCTCATAAATGGAAATATGGACTAATACTTTCATAAATAACATTTTAGCACAAAAATAACATCACCATCGTGCTCTTCTCGAGAAAATGAGAAAAATGAGTATAAATAAGGCTAAATTCTGAACTAGTGCTCCAAGGAACACAAATCAATACAACACCATGACTCTTGTCCTCCTTGGCACACAAATCAATGCACTGTACCTTCCTCATACTTCATGATTCCTCGACATACATGTTCACTCATACCTCATGCTAACATTGAGATCTATGTCCGGTCTTAAATAAGCCACGAGCCTGATCAAGGTCTGCACCTTGGGTTAACTGTGCCATCAATCCAAAACCATATTGTGTGGAAACTCCGTCAAAGGTGGCATGTATGGCACATTGGTAAAGAATTGTTTTATGTAGGGTGCGGTTACATTAGATACCATGTTAACCTAGGGCCAGGTGCTTAGCCCTTTCCCTTTTTCTAATCGACCATACCTTAACTGCATTTCAAATATATTATTTTCCACATGACTATTAAGTCATATGGTTTGGTCTATTGGTAAGTCATGGTAACACATGGAAAGAGGTTTAGGATTCGACTCTTGTTGACCCACACAAATTTTAATACACCATAGCTATTAGAGGCCAATGGAATACTGCGACGTGGCGGTCTCTCAGTGGTCCAATTAAGCTTGTACGGACTTGCCATGTGTCGATATTTGATTGGTACACCTATGCTTGTATGGTTACCCTGTCACCTTGCCAACTCAGTTGTACGAACATGTATGGTCATGCCACATGTCACCCTTCCATTGGTGCCACGTGTCACCCCCTTTTTGGGCCTTTGACCCAGTTTGACCAAAACTTTGACTGGCCATAACATTTTCATATGGGCTCCATTTGAGGCGATTTTTACATCGTTGGAAAGCTATCACCGATCTCAACACAATGAATTCCTTTCTAAGAACATTTGTGATAATCAAATTTTGAGCATTTCTTGATCCTCCTGGACCTCTTTGAGTGTTATGGATCATCCTGGATTAATCGGTTCCATCACTGGGAAATTTTGTGTACGATGTCTCATTTATAGATGACTTCTCGAGGAATACATGGATGTATTCCCTCAAGAATAAATTTGAAGTCTTTGACATGTTTAAAGAGTTTAATGATCTTGTGGAAAATCAAAGAGAGAAAATAATTAAGGTGCTGAGAATGGATAATGGTGGAGAGTTCTGCGAAAACGAATTCGAAGAATTCTGTAAGAAGTGCAGTGTAGAAATGCATAATACTATTCCATATACACCTCAAGAGAATGGATTTGTAGAAAGGATGAACATGACGTTGATGAAAAATGAAAGGTGCATGCTTAGTGTTTCAAAGTTAGGACATGAATTCGATGCAGAGGCAATGGGTACTACATGTTACTTGGTCAATCGATCACCCTCATCAGCATTGGATGACAAGAATCGACGAGAGGTACAGACTAGTAAGAAACCCTCTTTGACACATATTGAGGTATTTGGTTGTGATGGTTATGTTCAAGTTCCAAAGGAAAACAAAAGTAAGCTAGATAAAAATGATGAAATTAGTGTCTTTATTGGGTATAAATATGGTCTAAAAGGTTATAAGATTTGGTACCCAGAAACTAATAAGGTAGTGTATAGTCAAGATGTGGTATTTATAGAAATCAAAGATGTTATCAAATAGGAAGCCCTACCAAAGGAGGAAGAACCAAAGAAAACATAGTTTGATTTGAAGGATGATGAATTAGACTTTATAGAGGAATAGGAATAATAAGAATAATATCCTCATAATCCAGTATTGAGGAGATCGGTCGGGAAAGAAAGAAATCGAAAAGGTATAGTACACCTGATTTCCATTCAAAATTTGCTTTGTCTATTATTGATGATGATCCTAGAAATGTTAGGGAGGTAGTGGATTCAGAGGATGGAAAACTCTGGAAAAAGGCGATGGTTGAAGAAATGACAACCTTGGATAAGAATGAGGCTTGGGATCTAGTGGAGTTTCTAGATGGAAGAAATCCCATTGGCAACAAATGGGTGTTTAAGAAGAAGCTGAATGCGTAAGGAAAAGTGGAGAAATACAAATCTTGGTTAGTAGAAAAAGGTTATTCCAAGGTAGAGGGAATTGACTTTAGTGAAAATTTTTCTCCTCTTTCCAAGTTAACTTCTATTAGATTTCTTTTATCTATTGTTGCCACTTTTGATTTTGAAGTAGAATAGATGGATGTCAAGAAATCATTCCTACATGGGATATATAAGAAGAAATCTAAATGAAGTATGCATAAGGGTTTGTTGTGAAGTGAAATAAAGAGCTAGAATGCAAATGGGAAAAGTCCATGTATGGGTGAAAGCAATCACCAAGGATTTGGTATACAAAATTTGATAATTATATGTTGGGACTTGTCTTCAAAAGGAGCGAAGCAAATCACTGTGTGTATTTCAAATTAATCGGTGATCATCTTATTTATTTTGTCTTGTATGTGGATGATATGTTGCTTATAGGAAACAACAAGAAGATTATCCAATATGTGAAAATTTAGATGTCCTCTAAGTTTGACATGAAGGATCTTGGTGTTGAAAATTTCATTTTGGTCATGGAAATTAAAAGAGATTGGGAAAATAGGAAACTCTGGTTAAATTAGAGGAAATACATTGAGACAATATTGTAGAGGTTTAATATGCAAGAATGTAAAACGATTAGGGTCCCTATTCGTATAGGTGTAAAGTTATTTGTGGATAAGTGTCCCAAGACACATGAAGATGAATAGGACATGTCCCATGTTCCATATGGAAGTGTGGTTTAAAGTTTGATGTATGCAATGGTTTGTACTATACTGGACATTGTACATGCAGTAGGAGTTTTGAGCATGTATATGTCAAAACCAGAGAAGGAGCATTGGACAACAATGAATAGGGTTTCATGTATTTGCGTGGCACTAATATTTATGGATTGTGCTACCAAGGAAGACCAAGATTGAACAAAGTGTTGGACATACATGGATTTGTTGATGTAGATTGGGCTGGAGATATGGATTGTGGAATATCTACAAGTGGGTATGTGTTTAACCTATTTGGAGGAGTAATCAGTTAGATGAGAAAAAGGCAGTCTGTAGTGGCACTCTCAACTACAGAAGTTGAATACATGACAACCACTCATGCAAGCAAGGAAGCAATATGGTTACATAGGTTGTGTTCATGTATTGGGTTGGTACAACAAGCTGTAAGAATATATTGTGACAGTCATAGTGAAATATTCTTGGCAAAGAACCTGGATTATCATTCAAATAAAAATCATATTGATGTTCAATATCACTTTGTGAGAGACATGGTTGAAGAAAAGAAAGTGTTGCTGATGAAGGTGGACACTTTGAAGAATGTTGTAGATTCATTAACAAAATATTTGAGCATTGAGAAGTTCTCTTGGGATAGAGGATATATGGGCATTGATGCCCTAGATTTTTGACTATGTAATCCTATAACCCCCCTATATGCAAAGAAAACAACAAGTGGGAGAATGTTGGGTATGTGTTATATTCTTTGTACGACTAGATCTAGTGTCTACATTGCACTAGGTGTGTGTGTGTGTGTGGGGGGGGGGGTCTATCCCCTCCTATTCAGGGGGTCATAAAGGGGAGGAGACCCCATATCCAGGGGGTTTATATGGGGGTGGGAGCCCCCTTGCGTGGGGGTTTGGGGGAAACATCCTTGAATTTTATTTTTTGGCGGTTTTTTGGCACATGGTTTTCTAATTTCTGTTAAGGAATTCAGGTTGTTAACTAATCCATGTCAATTGATTAGGGGTTTGGATGCTATAAAACCATATATATGTATTGTATTGTAAACAATGAAGATATTATGAATATAATATTAGAGGTGCGACTATAAATAGGTTGCTGGTTTTCCTGTTTGGGTTTCTAGGGTAAAAATCTCTTTGTAATGTGTGTGTGCCATTGTATCTTTTCCATTTTATTAAGAATTTGTTTGTAGTAATTAATTGTACAAAGTTAAAATATAAACATACATATGTTGTATGTATATATGTATGTAGTGTATGTATATATGCTTCCTTACATTTGTGTATGGCATTCCTAATAAACTAGTCAGTGAAGACTACTATGCCTAATAAAAGGGGATTCAAATTCAGTACCCACTGGCATGGAACTATCCAAATGCCCAGTGACATTGGAAATGACCGATTGAGATAACCCCCTAGGATTGTATGTATATAACGACCGATTGACATACACATATTCATCATCAAACAATCGGATGATCCCTTTACTACTTTCACCCCTTGACATGTTGGTCCTTCCTTTGGATTCCATAGGGTGTTCACTAACCTTCTCCTAGATATGATATATATCTATCAATCCATCCTCAAATACCATCCTTTTCTATACTAGATAATTTTTTGAAAATATGGGAGATGGATTGATTTTTCTTTGGACTCCAATCCGAGAAAATTTACAATTCACAACCTTCTCCACCTCCTGCTACCTCCCCTTTCACATAACCTTATACCAACTAGTGTCCTTTGAATCTCTCTATAACTTATGAACACAAATAATCTCTAGTTGCCACTCCAAAGTGTAATTTTGGTCTTCCTTATTTGCATAACCTCCATTTCGAGCCTATGATAAATATTATATAATTCCATCTACAAAGTCAATTGTAATGTCACCCCATCTAGGAGAATTTTTTTCATGGGTTATCAAGGAAACTTTTTTATGTCCTCCCCCATCTCCTCTAACAACCCATTTTTGTATATTTTCCTTTCTATAACTTGTTGGGCTCAACATCATATCAATACCATCCAGTTTGGACCCCTCCTCCTTCACAAAACAATTTTATTTTTACTGCCCATATTGAGTTATGTCCAAAATTTGAAACTTACAATACACACACACACATACCGAGTTGTGTCCAAAATTTGAAACTTACAATCCATAATCACAAGACACACATTCAAAAAGGATTTCTGTAAGATACTACATGTATTCTAACACACTTTCCTGACAACAAGCAAGCAGTAAAAGACATTAAACATTATTGGATGAATCCATAGTGATTGCCAACTTCTTCATGATGCCCTTCATTAGTCATGGAATTTTGATCTGCATTCAACATCTCCACATCCTCTTGTTGATACTTGACCATCTCTTCTTAACCTCATAAGACCAATAGATAGTCTAGCATTGAATGGGTTGTGGAGATGATTCTTACCAAACCTTCTACCATTTGTTGAAGAGTTGCACATTCAACTTGTAACTCCTCAATTTGGAATTTTTGGATGAGTAATACATATATATGTGTCTACACACACACAAACACACATATATATGTATACATACATATACATATACATGTATGTGTACATATACATATACATGTATGTGTACATATACATATACATGCATACAGATACATGTATGTGTACATATACATATACATGCATACACATACATACATATGTATATGTACACATACATGTATCTGTATGCATGTATATGTATATGTACACATACATGTATATGTATATGTATACATACATGTATATGTATATGTGTGTGTGTGTGTGTATACATATATCTATGTATATATCTATATATGTATGTATGTATATATACACATAGATATATGTGTATGTATGTATATATATACACACATATAAATATATGTATATGTGTATACACACACACATATATAATACATACATACATATGTTTTTTTTAGGTAACAACTCTTGAGGAAAACCCCCAGTTACTTCCACTCATTTTGAGGATGGTACCTAGGGTAAACCCTAGATTCTTCAATGGTCAACAATATGGCTCGAAACCTTTACAACATGTTACTCATAATGAGCTCAACATGTCATTTATGGGAATAGAACCTAGGTGGGAAGGATAACACTCCATCCCACAACCACACCAACTAGACCTAATTSACACACACACACACACACACACACATATACATATACATATATGTATGTGTGTGTATATATATACATACATATATGTGTGTGTGTGTGTGTGTGTGTGTGTGTGTGTGTGTGTGTGTGTGTACATATATGTATATGTATATATACATATATGGGGGTGGGAGCCGACTTGCATGGGGGTTTGGGGGAAACATCCCTGAATTTTGTTTTTTGGCACATGGTTTTCTAATTTCGGTTAAGGAATTCAGGTTGTTAACTAATCCAGGTCAATTGATTAGGGGTTTGGATGATACAAAATCCTATATATGTATTGTATTGTAAACAATGAAGATATTATGAATATAATATTAGAGGTGCGGCTATAAATAGGTTGCTGGTTTTCCTGGTTTGGGTTTCTAGGATAAAAATCTCTTTGTAATGTGTGTGTGCCATTGCATCTTTTCTATTTTATTAAGAACCTGCTTGTAGTAATTAATTGTACAAGGTTAAAATCTAAACATACATATTTTGTATGTATAAATGTATGTGGTGTATGTACATGTATGTATATCCTCACATGGAAACTCGAGGGATGCTTCCTTACATTTGTGGATGACATCCCTAATAAACTAGTCAGTGTAGACTACTATGCCTAATAGAAGGGGATTCAAATTCAGTACCCACTGGCATGGAACTAGCCAAATGCCCAGTGACATTGGAAATGACTGATTGAGATAACCCCCTAGGATTGTATGTATATAACGACCGATTGACATACATATATTCATCATCAAAGAATTTGATGATCCATTTACTTCTTTCATCCCTTGACATGTTGGTCCTTCCTTTGGATTCCAGTATAGGGTGTTCACTAACCTTCTCCTAGATATGATATATCTCTATCAATCCATCCTCAAATACCATCCTTTGCTATACGAGATAATTTTTTGAAAATATGGGAGATGGATTGATTTTTCTTTGGACTCCAATCCGAGAAAATTTATGATTCACAACCTTCCCCACCACCTGCTACCTCCCCTTTCACATAACCCTATACCAACTAGTGTCCTTTTAATATCTCTATAACTTATGACCATAAATAATCTCTAGTTCCCACTCCAAAGTGTAATTTTGGTCTTACTTATTTGCATAACCTCCATTTCGAGCCTATGATAAATATTATATAATTCCATCTACAAAGTCAATTGCAATGTCACCCCATCTAGGAGAATTTTTTTCATGGGTTATCAAGGAAACTTTTTTATGCCCTCCCCCATCTCCTCCAACAACCCTTTTTTGTAGATTTTCCTTTCTATAACTTGTTGGGCTCAACATCATATCAGTACCATCCAATTTGGATCCCTCCTCCTTCACAAAACAATTTTATTTTTACTGCCCATATTGAGTTATGTCCAAAATTTGAAACTTACAGTGCACACACACACATACCGAGTTGTGTCCAAAATTTGAAACTTACAATCCATAATAACATAACACATCTTCAAAAAGGATTTCTGTAAGATACTACATGTATTCTAACACATTTTCTTGACAACAAGCAAGCAATAAAAAGCATTAAACATCATTGGATGAATCCATAGTGATTGCCAACTTCTTCATGATGCCCTTCATTAGTCATGGAATTTTGATCTGCATTCAACATCTCCACATCCTCTTATTGATACTTGACCGTCTCTTCTTAACCTCATAAGACCAATAGATAGTCTAGCATTGAATGGGTTGTGGAGATGATTCTTACCAAACCTTCGACCATTTGTTGAAGAGTTGCACATTCAGCTTGTAACTCCTCAATTTGGCATTTTTGGATGAGTAATACATATATATGTGTCTACACACACACACATGTATACATACATATACATATACATGTATGTATACATATGTATGTATGTGTATGCATGTATATGTATACATGTCTATATATGTATACATGTATGTATATGTATACATATACATATACATGTATGTATACATATGTGTGTATGTGTATGCATGTATATGTATATGTATACATATACATACATATGTATGCATACATGTATGTATATGTATACATATACATATACATACATATATATGTATATGTATATGTGTATATATATTATATGTGTGTGTATGTATTTATATATACACATAGACACATATGTATATGTATATATGTGTGTGTGTGTGTGTGTGTATACATATGCATGTATATATATGTATGTATGTATGTATGCATACATATGTGTGTATATATATATATATATATATATATATATATATGTATGTATGTATGTATATATACATATGTATATACTTATATATGTGTGTATGTGTGTGTGTGTGTTTTCCAAGTAATAACTCCCAGGGAAAACCCTAGGTACTTCCCTTCATTTTGAGGATGGTAACTAGGGTAAACCCTAGACTCTTCAATAGTGAACAATACGGCTCAAATCCTTTACAACAATTTAATCATAATGAGATCAACATGTCATTTATAGGAACATAGCCTGGGTGGGGAGGATAACACTCCATCCCACAACCACACTAGCTAGACCCAATTCACACACACACATGTCAATTGGGTGTAGTTTGAGTGATTTGGAGGAATGATTGTTATCCTCCCAACTAGGGTTCAACATGTTGAGCTCATAATGAGTATATTATTGTAATGGCTTCGAACCCTTTTGTTGACCGACCTTGTTCCCTAAATATTTTAGGGTTTCCCCTGGGTACCATCCTTGAAATGAGGGGGGTACACACACACATGTGTGTGTGTATATAAATACATATGTATGTATGCATGTATATATATCTATATCTATGTATGTATGTATGTATGCATATATGTGTTTGTCTGTTTATATATATGTATGTATGTATGTATGTATGCATATATGTGTTTGTCCGTGTATATATATGTATGTATGTATGAATATACATATACATATATATGGTACCTATACATATATACATATATACACATATACATATACATATATACATATATACGGTACCTAGGGTAAACCCTAGTTTCTTCAATGGTTAATAATAGGGCTGGAAGCAATTACAACAATTTACTCATAATGAGCTCAACATGTCTTTTACGAGAATAGAACTTGGGTGGGGAGGATAACACCCCATCCCACTGTTATCACCCTATAATTTCCCAAGCTGAGGAGGAAATCGGCAGGGGTAACCGCAAACCGCTTTGGAGTCCAGGATCTAGCCCTCCAAGACCTAGAGAGGGATCTCTCTGTCTGATTTAGATTTGTTTTAGGGAAGGTATTAGGCTAGGTATAACTGTACATGGTTTTGATTGTGAGAAATGGAGTAAGGACCGAGAAGGGAGACTATTGGGAAGTGGAGTCACAACAACAAACTATTCAAATCCTTTTCTGTAAGATGAAACTGCAGGGCTAGGTAACTAAAACACTGGATCTTCGGGATTTGAATGGAAAGCAGAATAAGAGATATGAAACAAATCAATATTCATATGGGAAGAAACTAATAATTCCCCACCTGTCTATCAGAGGAAAACATTTAAATTATCCAAAGTCAAGAAACAAAGCGTATATTCCAACGAATTCTGTTCTTCTTTTCTCTATTGCATAATTCAGAAAGAAAAGTGATTGTGGAAACATGGAAAATAGTTACATGTGTTGGCATGTTTTCAGGCAGATGTGCTTGTCATTGATGGCAAGATTAGAGTATGCAGCGATGGCAAAACAAGGACAATGTAAGCTTAGAAGAGATAGTGCAAAGGTGCACGAAGAGTGCAAGAGTGTGCTTGTTTATTTGATGGCAAACAAGTAGGCAAGGAAGATCAGTAGCACAGGGATAATTCCATGGAAAGATCAGAAGCGTAAACTCCACTTCGGAGTTTCGGATACCGGGCATTGGAGGAGTCAAGGAAGCAACTCACGACAAGAATGCCGAAACGATGAAATGTGAAACACCAGAATATGTTGATCCGACTCCATTTCAGAGTTTTGGATACCAGGAGATTGAGAAGTCAAGAGTTGAGACTCTTCAAAATAGGAGTCCTTGAGTTGCGAAATCCAGAATCTCGAAATCCCGAAAGAGGCACATCAACAAGAGTTTTACAGACCGGGAAATAACTCCATTTTGGAGTCTCGGATACCAGGAGTTAAAGTGTCAAAACACTTCACCACAGGAGTCTTGGTATCACGAAATGCAAAACACTGAAATCCCGAAAGCAAGAGACAATTCCAGATACTGGGAGTTGAAGTGTCAAAACACTTCACCACATGAGTCCCAGAATCGCGAAATGCGAAATGCCGAAATCCTGAAAGCAGGAGACAGTATCAGATACCAGGAGATGGAGGAGTCAAGTTTCGAGACTCCTCATCACAGGAGTCCCGAAGTTGCGAAGTGCAAAAAGCCAAAAATCTGATTTGACTCTATTTCATAGTTTCGCAGACTGGGACTTGGAAGTGTCGAGAACATTCACATCAAGAATGCCAAAATCGCGATATGCGAAATCGCGAAGTGATCTAGGCCGATAGATCCAGGAGGAGAATGTGGCAGACCACGTTAGAAAGTACAGGTGGAAGACTATGACAACGTGGCATGATCAGACAACGACAAGTGTTGAGTTGATTAGGCATTTCAGGCCACTGGAAATCACAATTCTGAGTGACACGTGACAGCCACTCCGGTCATGACACATCATCGAGTGACGCAAGACTGAACTCACTCCGAGAGTTTTTTCTTTAGGAGTTTTAACTCCATTACTCCCCCAAAGTCTCGAAGGCTGAAGTCCTGGGGCAGAGGATAGCCGTCCGATCATCAAGGATTGAGGACCGTTGATTTGGAGATCGAAGCGCTTGTGTGATTGGAGAGGGGTCATATTCTGGTGGTCACATCATCGAAGAACTGTAGAAGAGAACTTGAAGCAGCAAGCTCCATTTCAGAGTTTCGGGGATCGGGACATGGAGAGTAAAAAATTCTTCACCACGAAGATCTCGAAATGCCGAAGTGCGAAATGGAGAAATGAACGCAAGATTCAATGAAGTCAATTCAACGGTGCAGATGAATTTGAAAAAGATCGGAGGGCTACTGTTGCACCTCACAGTGTAACTGCTAGAAACAAATGATGGTTTCTACCAGAGGATGAGCTCGTCTATGACAGAGAAGACGAAGAGTCTCAACTGCCAAAGAAGCTGAGGAATCTCGAGATAACACCAAGTGATGATGGATGCGTGGGTAAACCGACAAAGAAGCTGAAGAGTTACAATGATGATCAGGCAGAGCACTCTGGATGAGCAGGAGATGCAGAACAAAGAGAGAGAACACGACACATAGGAGATGGGATAGCTGTGGAAGAGTAAAGTAGAGAAAACACCCCAATGTGGAGGAGATGAGAGGCGGTAGAGGATGCAAGAGCAAGAAGGAGATTGCATGCAGAAGGTGCATAGGGAGTATAAGAATGTTGAACAAAGAAGAAAGGGGGTTGTTGAGTGTGTTTGAGGGGTGAAGAAAGAGGCAGAGCGTAGCAGCAGAAATGCACAGAAAGGGAATGGTGAATTGAAGGGACATGGCGTAGAGAGCATAAAAGGCAAAAGAACAGAAAGCGCAAGGAGTGTGCAGAAGACACTGATGCAAACAGAGCAGCACAATGTAGCAGAATAGTGATGAGACCGGTAAGCCATTGAAGAACTTTATATCATTATAATAAGTCCTAATAGCAAAGATTTAGATTTCAGGGTGGAAGGGAGGTGCTAGGGAGGACTATTGTCCTCAGAGGTTCAAGTGGGTGCTTGAACAAAGGGAGTTGTAGCTTCCATCTGGTTGCAACCAGAGAAACCAGGGTGGCAGGGTGGTGCAAGGGAGAAATTTTATATAGGTTGGTGCATGTGCTTCCATCCAGTTGGTGATGGAACACTTAGGGAGTGGGTGCTTCCTTCTAGTGGGTGCTAGAGAAACCAGGGAGTTGGTGCTTCCTTCTAGTTGGTGCTAGAGAAACTAGAGAGTTGGTGCTCTCAGCAAGTAGCAGCTTGCAAAACAGAGGTTGCAGCCTCATTATGAGTTGGTGCTCATATGTATGATAATGTAAAGAATGTAAATATTACTTATCATATAAAGAAGAAGAGTTTTTTACCCTCTATGGGTTTCATCAGGAAATATCTGTCTCTGTGTATCTCATATGTGTGACTGATGCTGAAAGTGCTATTACTTATTTCCCTGCATTATTGTGATTATCATTGAGTTCTTTCTGAAGAGTTTAAAACAAGAATAATCGTTTAAACACGGTAATAACTGATTTAGGCCCCCTCTCAGTTTTCCAACAACATTAATAAATTACACATCACCAGGGTGTTTAACACAAGAATCCTGCAGTTTTTTATTGCTTGGAGATCAAGAACATGCTCACTGTGAGCTTACATCACAACACTGGTACTGCTGCTTCTCTAATCCTACCCCCCCTCTTACTGTATTACAAACATATATATAAATAACAAATACAATCCTTAGGCTCATGAGATCAAATTCAATCATCCTGGCCAAAAATAGCAAGTAAATCCCTAAAAGATCTGAACTGAAATCTGGGTCGAATCTACTGAGAATAGGGGTACACTTCAGACATTTGTTTCTTCCTAATGGTGACACCTGTGTATAAAATTAAAGAGGTTATTGTATATGAGTATGTATGGAGTAAAAACCTCCTTCGGTTTCTCCAATTTCATCTCCATCTTGCCGAAACAACTCTCGCAAAATCATGACTGAAACTGGAAAAAATGGAATCTTGAAAAATAGGAATCAATGATGGATTCGATTCTCCCAATTGATGACATCTGTGTAAATTTTGGGAGAGGTTTTTGTTCCTCAACCCGTTTTGAACAAAAACCTCTCTTGGATTTTGAAAATTCATCATTTTTTGGCCGGAATCACTCTCGGAAACAGACTGGTCAAATAGGAAAAAATAGTTTTTTGAATTTGGGGGGGCGGTTTTGCAGAGGGGAGAGTGGTTTTCGGACCCCCCCCAAGGTGGTAAATGGTATTGGGAGGGGGGGGGGGGGTT
>ML776748.1:1107359-1141350 GCA_009831015.1 Picea engelmannii | reverse complement strand
GAGTGACGTAAGGGGTGGGGGGTGGGGATATATGGGTAAAATGTATGCAGGCTGTAGACTTATGATAGTTTGCTTTTTAATTTATTTTAGTTTTTAAGTTTGTTTTATTACATTGATTTTTATTATATCTTTTGTTTAATATGTATTTTTTTTTTAATTTTTGTTTTTATTATTTATTTTATTTTAATTAATGCTTTTTAGTTTTGTTTTATTATTGTTTATATTATTATATGTAATATTTTGATTTATTTTTTATTTGATTTATGTTTAATATTGTTTTATTTTTAATTGTTTTTAATTAATGTTTGATTAATAAAACACTAACCTAATTACTAACTTAAACAACTAACTTAATTACTAATTATTAATTAATTATTAACAAGTCTAACATAGTTTTATTAATGTAACTAGACTAAATTTAATTACTAACATTATTAACCTATTTTTTTTTTTTTTTTTAAGCCTAAGCTTGCTATTCATGCAGGGATAAAATTGGCGAAGGGGTGAAGAAGTGAAGGGTGAGGGACTGAAGGGAACAACGGTGGATGAAGGATGCAACAGGGTGATGAAGGATCGGGCGAAATGGATGGAGGGGAAATGGAATTAACTGAGCCCGACAAAACATATGTTTTCATCACGAGAGCAACACCAAATAAGCAAATGAAGAATCAAGTTGCCTATGATTATAGGACCCCAACATAGGCTCCACTTGGGGATGGCGACTCTTTCAGGAGGGGACAAGAACCACTGAACTCTGAACATGTAGACCAATGCTTTATTTGTTGGGCCATGGAGTCACTGCAGCTACAATCTTCGAACTGGGTCAAATTAGAATGAACACTGAACTATATACTATCAACTACAAACTCTAATGGAAACCATACAATGCTAAAAAACATGCTCAAATGACTGAGCTTATTCAAAACTGCTACCTACCCTACACTGTTGATAATTTTGTTGTTCTAAATGATACAATAATGCCAGTGCAGGCAGTCAAGCAATTTCTCTAATAACTTTTCTCTTTCACTGTCTTTAACCAATATCATAAATAGAACTTGCATGAGCAACACAAACTGATTTTCAACCTGATCTTCACAACAAAAAGCACTAGGACTGTGGACAATTACATCAAATTTAGGTATCAATGGGAATTCTGAAAAGAATAGCTCTTTCATATAGACAACTATAGGATCATAATAGACATGACATATCTTCTGATGTTCAAATTTAACCAGCTCAACTTCATGATTTGATGCTGTAGTTATGTTATTTACATCCTCATGTAATTCCTAACATGGTTGCAACTCTTCTGATGAGCTTTGGAATGATACTTATGCTGAACACAACGATGAAGCTGACTGTCTGATCATATCCATATCATAAAAACTTTTGAAAATATAATGAGTAAATGAAAACTGCCTTTGAAAACACCAACCATCCAACATATCAGCTATTGGGTCATGTATTTCTTTAGATGGCTGTAACATTGGTTCTACTAAAACTTTATAAAATTTCTTGTATTCATTTTTCAGAACATGACCAAAATTTCCTTTCAAAATCTGAAATGAATTTGAGCATAATGGTATAGAATAAAAATGGATTAGGTCATCATCTGTTTCAGCCTCTATGATTTCATCTGAGATTTGACATTCAATATGACTCAAGGGCTGCACCTCTAGATCTAAAACAGGTTCTTTATCATCCATGATTTCCTCGTCTGATTGGTAAGAGAGTTCTCCATTCCTACTGTTGACAACTTGCTTATAATTTTCTCTCAGAAATGAGGCAAAACACAAAGGAAGGCATTTTACACTTACTTGAAAATTTTCTGCATTCTCCTCTTTGCAATCTTTCTTAGTATGCAGAGTTTGATTGCCCTTTTTGTATTGTGATAACTGGGCTTCTTCTTCACATGAAGATAGTGCTGGTTTCTTTGGACAATCAAGCTCAATCTCAACCATATAATTCTCGTCCTGATGATCATATCCAGGAAGATCATCTATATATGAGGTCATCAAACATGCACATTATCTCAGGAGATTTTTCCACCACCATCTGATTTTGAACTTCATCTTTAGCTATGTTGTGAATTTAGTACATGAAATAGTCATTAGGTGGTCCAAAATACCGAGGCTGAGCTAAAAAATGCTTTGGGACATTGATCCTTGTCCTTTCTGGAACTAATGGAACATGGGGTCTTTGAACAACAAGTTCCTCTTTCCTGATAATCTTTTGCTTCACTTCGTTGATTTTGTTTGTCAAAATATCTAGTTTTATCTCTGAAGATATCAAGTGTTCCTTTTCTATTTTATCCTTCATCATTGCTTTTAACTTTTTCTTTTTGTTCAACAGGTTATCTTCCACATCAACTGCAATATTTTTCATTTCTTCAAGGGTTGCAGTGTTCCGTTCTCTTAATTGGAATGCCATCTCTGGATCAAATACATCTGGCTAATGCAAAAGGGATAATCCCGGGGGTGGCCTTATATCAATAGGCATTGCATGATACACCTTATTGAACCTGGATGAAAAGTGTTGTATTGTCTCCCCTGGCTGTCTTTTTAAATGGTCATATTCTTCTAAGATGAGAAAGACATTTCCCCTGATCACCTATCTATCCAGGAAAATTTTCACAAATTGATGAAAATTATCAATGCTTGCATCTGGAATATTCTTAAACCAATTTTTAACTTTACCTTGCAATGATAGGGAAAACATCCTGATACAGATATCATCTTCTTCCACCTCAAACAGATCAAGAAAATCCTCAAGATTTTGAATGTGTTTTTCAGCAGTGATCTTCACATTTTTTCCATCAAACCTGGGCAAATTATTGCTATAATTTGCAGGGAGGTCATGGAGGATAGGAGGAAAAACTAGAGGCTTGTATCTGTTTGGGATTTTTGTAGGTATAGGAGGGAAAGCAAGAGGCTTATAACCATCTATACATTTATCAAGAGTAGGAGATAAAGCACGAGGCTCATGCCTCACTGGGCTTTCTATAGGTGTATTTGGGATGTGTAAAGGTGTATGAGTATGTACATGATCCACAACTTGGGGCTTAGTCTCTTGAGGCTCATCAATTTTCAAATGATTAATGTAAGCTTCAAGAATGTACTCTTGACCAGGATCAGAATAAGATAGAACATAATTACAGATAAAACCAAAAATGTCTTGGATACAATTTGAGCTTGAATACTCGATCCTTCCAGATTGTTTGGTCATGTTTTAGGTTCTTCCTCCAGTGGAATCTTCGAATTGGAACCGATATGGAGCTGGTTGGAGTCACCAGGTGAATGATTTCAGCCTTCTTGTGTCTGATCACTGTCCACCATCAGTAATCAGATCTGGAACTTGCTATGCTTTATGAGGAACAGTTCCCTAGTATGGTCGCCATTATGTTATCACCCTGTAATTTCCCAAGCCGAGGAGGAAATCAACAGGGTTAACCACAAACCGCTTTAGAGTCCAGGATCTATCCCTCCAAGACCCAGAGAGGGCTCTCTCTGTTTGATTTATCTTTGTTTTGGGAAAGTTATTAGGCTAGGTATAACTATACATGGTTTTGATTGTGAGAAATGGAGTAAGGACTGAGAAGGGAGACTATTGGGCAATGGAGTCACAACAAAAAACTATTCAAATCCTTTTTTGTAAGATGAAACTGCAGGGCTAGGTAGCTAAAACACTAGATCTCTGGGCTTTGAATGGAAATCATAATAGGATATATCAAACAAATCAATATTCAAATGGGAAGAAACTAAGAATTCCCCACCTGTCTATCAGAGGAAAACATTTAAATTATCCAAAGTAAAGAAACATAGCGTATATTCCAACGAATTCTGTTCTTCTTTTCTCTATTGCATAATTCAGAAAGAAAATTGATTGTGGAAACATGGAAAATAGTTACATGAAGAAATTACACATCACCAGGGTGTTTAACACAAGAATCCAACAATTTTTTATTGCTTCGAGATCAAGAACATGCTCACTGTGAGCTTACATCACAACACTGGTACTGCTGCTTCTCTAATCCTACCCTCCCTCTTACTCTATTACAAACATATATATAAATAAAAAATTCAATCCTTAGGCTCAGGAGATCAAATTCAATCATCCTGGCCGAAAATAGCAAGTAAATCCCTAAAAGATTTGAACTAAAATCTGGGCCGAATCTGCTGAGAATAGGGGTACACTTCAGACATTTGTTTCTCCTCAACGGTGACACCTGTGTATAAAATGAAAGAGGTTATTTTATATGAGTCTGTCCGGAGTAAAAAGCTCCTTTGGTTTCTCCAATTTCATCTCCAGTTCGCTGAAACAGCTTCCGCAAAATCATGACTGAAACCGGAAAAAATGGAAGCCTGAAAAATAGGGCTCAAATATGGGTTTGTTTCTCCCAACTCATGACACCTGTGTAAATTATGGGAGAGGTTTTTATTATTCAGAACATGGTGAACAAAAACCTCTCTCAGATTTTTAAAATTCATCCCCCTTTGGTCGGAATCACTCTCAGAAACAGACTGGTCAAACTGGCAAAAAAAAACAGTTTTTTAAATTTGGGGGGGGCGGTTTTGCAGAGGGGAGAATGGTTTTCAGATCCCCTAAGGTGGTAAATGGTATTGGGAGGGGGGGTCCAAGTTCAGCATATGGTGACACCCATCCTCGAGTAAAACACTTACTTGGACCCCCCTTGTGGTGGAGTGACGTAAGGGGGGGGGAGGGAGAGGGGGTCCAATATATGGGAGAAATGTATGCAGACGGTAAACTTAGGATATTTTGCTTTTTAATTTATTTTTGTTTTTAAGTTTGTTTTATTACTTTTTTTTATTATTATATGTTTTGTTTAATATATGCTTTTAAATTTTTTTGTTTTTATTATTTATTATATTTTAATTAATGTTTTTTAGTTTAGTTTTATTATTGTTTATATTATTATATGTAATATTTTGATTTATTTTTTATTTGATTTATGTTTAATATTGTTTTATTTTTTAATTGTTTTTAATTAATGTTTGATTAATAAAACACTAATCTAATTACTAACTTAAACAACTAACTTAATTACTAATTATTAATTAATTAATAATTAACAAGTCTAACATAGTTTTATTAATCTAACTATACTAAATTTAATTACTAACATTATTAACCTATTGTTTTTTTCTTTTAGCCTAAGCTTGTTTATTCATGCAGGGATAAAATTGGTGAAGGGGTGAAGAAGTGAAGGGTGAGGGACTGAAGGGTGCAATGGTGGATGAAGGATGCAACAGGGTGATGAAGGATCGAGCAAAATGGATGGAGGGGAAATGGAATTAACCGAGCCCGACAAAACATATGTCTTCATCACGAGAGCAACGCCAAATAAGAAACTGAAGAATCAAGTTACGTATGATTATAGGAACCTGACACCCACAAGCACACCATATAGAACTAACTGACACACACACACACACACATGTCAATTGGGTTTAGCTTGGGTGATTGGGAGGAATGATTGTTATCCTCCCCACCAAGGTTAAATTCTCACAAGTGACATGTTGAGCTCATAACGAATATATTGTTGTAATGATTTTGAGCTATTTTGTTGACCAACATTGTCCCCTGAAGATTCTAGGGTTTACCCTAGGTACCATCTTCTAAATTAGGGGAATTACTCGAGGGTTTTCCCTAGGCTTTGTAACTTGGAAAGAAATTAAAAATGTACACACACATCTATTCAAACACACACACACATACATACATACATACATACATATGTATGTATGTGTATATATATGGATGTATCTGTGTGTGTGTGTGTGTGTGTACATATACATATACATATATACATATACATATACATATAGACACATATACATATAGACATATATATATATATATATATATATATATGTGTGTGTGTGTGTGTGTGTGTACATTGATGCAGACCCCCTGCTCAGTAGGGTTCGCTTGACCTCCCGGTCATTGGATCATTCTCACTCTCTTGAGCTGGAGAAACTCTTTTGGGTCCCTGCTGGAACCTCCACAAACAATTATCCATTGGTCCTTGTGAAACTCATTTTGTGCGAACATCACTAGGCGTGAGCTTCTCCTCCACAAGACCACCGGCGGTGACCACGGGCACAACCCAACATGTGTTTCACACTTCGCGATTTTGGGATTCTTGTGTGAAAGTCCCCCGACTCTCTCGAGTTCCGAATCTCCGAACTCCACTTTAAGGCCCTAGCCAATGCTAGCTCCTCCCTTGGCCTCCGACCATGTGACCATTCACCATAACATTGGGCCAACTCAAAAGGTGTTTCAAGATTTTTCATATCGGGAATTCCCAATGTGATTCTCCTCCATTCTCTCGATCCTTGAAACCCCGATGTCAGATCAACGGTGCTCACTCTCCCGCGATCCAATGGTCTGAGCCATTCCTTATTATATCAGGATTTCGCGTTTCATGAAGTTGAAAGACTTCTCACCTTTGGTCTTTCGATTCCCGATTTATTGATTCTTTAGATCGATGTCCCACAATCTGTCTCGATCCAATGGACTAGATCCTTTCACGATTTCAGGCCTCACAATTTCTCATAACTCTACCCTTTGACTTACCTGAGTTGTGAGTCAGTGAAATGTTGATCTGCTGCTACTTATCCTTCTTGATGGATGGTCCTGATGATTTCAGAACTTCGAGAATTCACAAATTCCGCTCTCCTATCTACTATCCAGTGGTTAAGGTGTGTGCCCCTTACCTCTAGATCAACAGTTGTTGATCCATGTGCTCAGATCCCACGGTCTGGATCTGATCTCCACCTGTGCGCTCTTCTAGTTTTCTAGACGTGGATTTGATGGTCCAGATCTCTCCTCTTGCTGCTGATCTAACGGTATCCGTCGCTCCTCCTCCTAAGATTTGTCTTTCTTCCCAAACTTGGACAATTTTTACGCTTCGAAGGTCTTGACCTTCGATTGTCCTCCTGCGAGCCCTGATGACTTTGGGGTCCTGCCTGCATTCTGGAAATGCTATCCTTCCTGAGATTTGGTGACAAAATTGAACCTCGGCCCTAGCACATTCCTTACGCTCTGCACGCAATTTCGTGCTATCTCTCTCGAGCTTTGCTCACTCTAAAATCTCAAAGGGTTTTCTTGACCTCTGCAACTCCTTGCATGATCCTTGCACACTATTGTGCTATCCCCTCTGAGCTTGTCTGTGGCTTGGAATTTGAAGTGTCTTAGCCTACTATTCCTTTCTGTTGGAACTCTATGCACAAAGGCACTATTCCTCCTGATATTTTGCTTGCTCAAATCTCTAAGGGACTCGACTCTTGTCTTTCCCTTCAAAGGGGAATTTGGCAGCCTCCTGGCAACCTCCTGCTCAAGCACACCTTGCTGAGCCTACAAAGTGTTTAGTAACTCTGTAAGTGTCTTCCTCCTGGACACTTATCTTCTCATAGTATAGTTCCTCTGTGCACTCCTTGCACACGCTCGATGCCCACCTGTCAGAGCTTCACATAATCCTCAACAATTATGTCTTCTCTCTGTTCCCTCCTCTGCATACTCTTACCTCCAAGGTGTTCAGTAACCTTGAGGCCTCTCCCTTGAGCTTATGTTTTCTCTGGTTCGCCCTCCTGGCATGTTCTCACCTGAATCCAACATAGAACTCAGATGTGCACTCTCTGCACTGTCTCACAGAGTACTCAACACTCTATCATGCAACCCCTTGCATTAAGCCACAAAGAACCTAGACTGAAATCAGAAAACCCACAGATAGAGAATTCTATCCTTGTATATGGAATCTAACATACATCTACAACATATGCATATAAAAACATAAATGACATTCATTCAGAAACACATAGATAACCACACAAACATCATATGCAGGAAAAACTGCTCTTTATATTAATCTTAGAATGTCTGTACAATGGTTACAAATCTTAGACTTCTATAGAGTCTCGACTCTCTCTTCTCTGATCTCTAATATGCCTAATGAATCTAGATACAAAGATATTCTTACAAAGGGGTCTCCTCGAGCTCTTCCCTCCAAGCTACTCTCATCAATTACATTGAATTACATTCAATGGATGTCTAGTCCGAATCAGATCTAGATCTTCAGCCTGTCAACCATTAAATTTGACATCATCTCCTATCTGCGCAAAGGCATCTATCTGGCTCTTCCAGCCTTACCGAAATTTAATAACAATTTGAATTTTGAAAACGAGAGGGCTGGTGCCTCTCTTCTCCTTGAATGCACGCTGAATGTGTTGTCTAGCTGGTGCATTGCTGGGTTGGAGCAATGCTTCTGCATCATACTCCATTGCTGCGAAAAATTCATGAGCTCCTACTCAAGAGTTTCCCAGCTCTGTTGAAATCCACCTGGATCCCAAACTCTCTTCTAGAGCTGTCCATCTGCTCCACTGCTTTGCTGCTACTTCTGCTACTTCTTCCCTGCTGCTATGGCATGATCCCTTCTTTTCAGCTTCCTCTTGCTGACAGATTCTTGCGTCGACCTCAAAATCATCCTTCTTATCCCCTCAATTACCTCTTCCATCTGCTCCAATGGCTGGTTCTCTTTATGCAGTCTGCTTCACTGTACTCCCTCCTTGTCAATGGGTAGATCAACTCAATCCCCCTTGCAATTCTATCCATCTCTTGTGGCCTTATATTGCCACCCAACTGCAAAATTCAGTTCTGTAGTCTCGTCACTGAGCTGATACTCAACTATCTCTTCTAAAAGATTTTCTTCTGTCATCTCTCCTGCTGGCATATCTCTAGCTTCCTCCAGCTGCTCCTTGGGATGGTATACTCCATCTGTCTCCAACCTGATCTGTTGGATGTGTTGACTTTGCACTATCATCCTTCTCTCTAGAGCTTCCAATTCTTCATACAGACCAACAAAATCCCTGCTGTCTGCTTCCTCTTCTTCTATAGGCTCCGGTACTGTAGTTGTCCCCTGTTCATCTTCCTAGCTGAAAATTTTGAGCAATTCTACTGAATGCTCTTCTCCTTCTATTGGGGAAAACATCAGTGTCTTCTCCTTCTCTTCTTCCTCTATGACATTCACTGCTGTCTGTCCTTCTTTCGTTGCTGCGTCTGCAACACTTTCTATGGCCTCGACTGGGCTGCCTAGTAGGAGTATCTCAACTACCCCAATGATCAAAAGACATTTATGATCCTTCTCTGTCAACATTCCTCGCTGATCCAAACTCACCTCTGAGTTCATGAGACTATCAGATAGTCTGATCTCCTCTCCCTTACCCACCTGGCAATCTGGGATTTCTGCCCTGCCCTCCTAGCAGTCTATGAGATCCTCCCATGATCCCATCTCATTGACCACCTGGAAATATGAAATTTCTTCACTGATCACCTGACAGTATTTGATATCAACCCTTGACCTCTTCTCATTTCCTGCTAGGAAAACTGAAAGTTCCTCATTGCTCACCTGGCAGTTTCTGAGATCCTTCACTGATCTCTTCTCCTCATCATCACTGAGACTCTTCCCAGTTTCTGGCTCACAGATGTGAACCACTTCCTCTACCTCTGAGGCTTTCAACATACCTCAGCCACACTCTCAACAACCTTTGCTTTCCTCTAGCCAATAATTTATGAACGGGCCACTTCACCTTCTTCTTCATGGGCCACTCATACACCCAATGCACTTTAGCATCCTGTTGCATTTTAAATGCAAGCTTCTCCATTTGTGCTCGTATCTCAATGAGCTCTTTGTTTATCTCAACCTTTCTTTTCTACTGGAGGTCTTCTCTTGGACCATGTTCATGGCCTTTAGTAGCCATTTTCTTCCTCTACCTGCTCTCCTGGCAAGCCTACTGTTCACTCTACAATCGAGAGCATCCCCTGCTTTTCCTACAACTCACTTGGATCTCTGCTAACTGCTGCATGTATGCAAACAATCACCACATGGCATCAACACTTTGCTTTAAGGCCCTAGCCAACGCTAGCTCCTCCCTTGGCCTTCAACCATGTGACCATTCACCATAATCTAGGGCCAACTCAAAAGGCGTTTCAGGATTTTGCGCATCGGGAATTCCCGATGTGATTCTCCTCCATTCTCCCGATCCCTGAAACCCCGATGTCAGATCAATGATCCTCACTCTCGTGCGATCCAACGGTTCGAGCCATTCCTTCTTGTATCAAGATTTCACGTTTTGTGAAGTCGAAAGAATTCTCACCTCTGGTATTCTGATTCCTGATTTCCTAATGCTTCAGATCGACAACCCACAACTTGTCTCGATCCAACAACCCAAATCCTTTCGCGATTTTGGGCCTCACGAGTTCTCGTAACTCTACCCTTTGAATTACCTGAGTCGCGAGTCAGTGAAATGTTGATCTATTGCCACCTATCCTCCTTGATGGATGGTCCCGATGATTTCAGAACTTCACAAAGTCCTCTCTCCTGTCTACTATCCAATGGTTAAGGTGCGTGCACGTTACCTCTAGATCAATGACTGTTGATCAATGCTCTCAGATCCCACAGTCTGGATCTGATCTCCACATGTGCGTTCTTCTAGTTGTATGGACGTGGATTCAATAGTTCAAATCTCTCCTCTTGCTACTGATCTAATGGTAGCTATCGCTCCTCCTCCTGAGCTTTGGCTTTCTTCCCAGACTTGGAATATTTTGACGCTTCAAAGGTCTCAGCCTTCGATTGTCCTCCTGCGAGCCCTAATGACTTTGGGGTCCTGCCTGCGTTCTGGAAACGCTATCCTTCCTAAGATTTGGTGACTAAATTGAACCTCGACGCTATCACATTACTTATGCTCTATGTGCAACTTCGTGCTATCTATCCCGAGCTTTGCTCACTCTGAAACCTCGAAGGGTTTTCTCGACCTCTACAATTCCTTGCAGGATCCTTGCACACTGTTGTGCTATCCCCTCTAAGCTTGTATGTGGCTTGGACTTCAAAGTGTCTTGTCCTACTGTTCCTTTCTGTTGGAACTCTATGTGCAAAGGCACTATTCCTCCTAAGATTTTTCTTGATCAAATCTCTAAGGGACTCGACCTTGTCTTTCCCTTCAAAGGGGAATTTGGTAGCCTCCTGGCATCCTCCTGCTCAAGCACATCTTGCTGAGCCTATAGAGTATTTAGTAACTCTATAAGTGTCTTCCTCCTGGACACTTCTCTTCTCATAGAACTTGTAGCAGAGTTCCTTCGTGCACTCCTTGCACACGCTCGATGCCCACCTGTCAGATCTTCACAAAATCCTCAACAATTCTGTCTTCTCTCTGTGCCCTCCTTTGCACAGTCTTACCTCCAAGGTGTTCAGTAACCTTGAGGCCTCTCCCTTGAGCTTATAATTTCTCTGGTGCACCCTCCTAGCACATTCTCACTTGAATCCAACACAGAACTCAGATGTGCACTCTCTACACTGGCTCACAGAGTCCTCAACACTTTGTCATACAACCCCTTGCATTAATCTACAAAGAACCTAGATTGAAATTAGAAAACCCACAAATAGAGAATTATATCCCTACAGATGGAATCTAACATACATCTACAACATATGCATATAAACACATAAATGACATTCATTCATAAACACACATATAACCACACAAACATCATATGCAGGAAAAACTGCTCTTTATATTAATTTCAGAATGTCTATACAATGGTTACAAAGCTCAGACTTCTACAGAGTCTAGGCTCTCTCTTCTCTGATCTCTAATCTGCCTAATGAATCTAGATACAAAGATATTTTTACAAAAGGGGTCTCCTTGAGCTCTTCCCTCCAAGCTACCTACTCTCATCAATTGCATTGAATTACATTCAATGGCTGTCTAGTCTGAATCAGATCTAGATCTTCGACCCGTCAACCATTAAAGGCGACATCATATCCTATCTGCCCAAAGGAATCTATCTGGATCTTCCACCCTTACAAACATTTAATAACAATTTTAATTTTGAAAACGAGAGGGCTGGTGCCTCTCTTCTCCTTGAATGCACGTTGAATGTGCTGTCTAGCTGGCGCGTTACTGGTTTGGAGCGATTCTCCAGTATCATACACACACACGTATATGTGTGTTTGTATGTATATATGTGATTATATGTATATACACATAGACAGATACATATGTATGTATGTATGTACATATATAAATGTATGTATGTATGTACACACATTAATACATTTTTGTATGTATATATATGTACCTATAAATACATACATACATATACTTTTTTTTAATTTTTTTCCAGGTTACAATGTCTGGGGAAAACCCCCAAGTACTTATTCTCATTTCGAGGATGGTACCCAATGTTAACCCTGGAATCTCCAGGGCACAAAGCCGATCAACAACTTGGATTGAAGCCATTACACCAATATACTTGTTATGAGCTCAACATGTCACTTGCAGGTGATAATTGAACCTAGGTGAGGAGGATAACAATCATTCCTCCCAACCACCCAAGCTAAACCCAATTGACACACACACATGATTGAATTAGTTGGGAAATATCTTAGAATTTCCCACATATCATCCACTGAGAAAATTCATCTCTTTTTTCACTTGCAAGGTATAAGAAGAAACAAATCATGGTAGTAAGGAGAAGCATTCAATTGCTAGCTATGGGTAAGGACTTTTCAAATAAATAAAAGGCTAATAAAATACATGGATAAACTTACGAAGAAACCCTATATTTTTGATTGCTAATATTTAAAAAAAAACACCCTAGCTTTGTTGAAATTTTCCTCAATTGATTGTTTTAGTATTGTAACATCCCTCTTTCCCACTATCTAATTGAACAATGACATCTTATTTATGACTAGATTCATATGCATGTTTGAAAGGAATATATGTGTTTCTTATAATACTAATGGATTGATATGATTAGTGCATACAACATTGTTATAGTCTTTCTTTGGGACCCACACTGACTATGGTTGGATGTTGGGAGTAGCTCGAAGAGAATTATAAGGAATTTATGTTATGTAAATACCAACATTAATTACAAGAGTATAGTTCTTAGGACCCACATTGACTTAGGTTAGATGTTGTAAACAACCTAAATGATTATTAAATATTGTTGTGGACTCATATCGTAAGGGAAGTAATCCAACTCAATGTGAACAACTTAGCCTAGAAGTCTAATGACCTTGTGAGGCTAAACTAGGGGTGAATAAGCATTCATTAGGGAAACATTTTCTCTTATGGTTTGATTAGAGTTTAAGGCCCAAATGGGAAAGAATTATGTTAATACTTATCAGGTGACTCCTATAAAACTACCCTAACCCTAATTTTTCCCTAAACCTATTTATGGCCTCTAATTACCTTTTGTGGGAGATAATTGTAACACCCCTCATCTATGATAGTTGTTCTATTGATTTTTTGTTGGTTGTTTTTTATGCACCTTATGAGGGTTGTTAGGAGATGATGTTTTGGACTCATCATCCACTTACTGATTTTATGTTGGATATTGAGACTAATGTGGTTGCTTAACAATAATTATTCTTTTATGAGATTTTCCTTAATAATCAATATTGAGTATTGATATTACTTGAAGATGACATGTAATGAGTTGTTTCCTTAATAACACAATTAAGTACTTATGTTACTTTTAAAGAATTTAATTGCATGTCTATGGAATATACATGCATTACAATTGATGTAATTTCTCTTGTGACATGTTTTCATCCATGATGATTATGGTAATGTCGATATTATTGGAAAAGACTAACTTTCTATGGGTTGAAGCATTAACTGAGAGGTGAGAAGCGCACTCGAGGGAAATGGGGCTCATGGTCAATGTGGGTGACTACCTAATCCCAATGCCTAAGGAGCATTGGGAAGGGAAAATGAGTTGAAAAATGCTTACAAAGATTAGCTGGGGTTAAAATCCTAGAGGGGGAAGTGTAAATTATCTTTTACCCACTTTTTAACACTTGTAATTTTGGCCTTAGAATAATATAGTAGGGAATGAGAAGGTGAAGAGGAATTCTTAGGAGGGAGTTGATACACCCTTGAGAGATTATAAAATAAGTGCATCCTTGTGTTAGGGGTTGGTGAAAGAAGGGATGTTGTAGAATTCTGCTTCAGGTAGAAAACTATTTCCTGAATTATGATATTGGGGGAGTAGACTAATAGCTTCTCTAGCCTAGTATATGTGGATTAATGAGGTTGGGAGTTTACTTGCATAACCAAGGGTACTAATCCTCATTTTTTCTTAGGTATTTTTTATTTTGGGTCCTTGGGATGACACTGTTGAGTATGGTACTTGCCTAACCAGGTTACTCATTAGGGGTTAGGTTGGTAGTAATATCCTCGTAGAGGGGTGCCATTTACATATATGATACTTTCCTAACCATGGGTATTCATTGGTGGCTTGAGTGGTACTATGATCCTTTCACGCCATAACTTGAGGGTTTTTTTGGGTGTTGTAAGACATAGAGTCTCTCCACATCAATATAGTTGATCGATTGGATGACCAATCCTTGGATTATTTTGTGAATTAAGTGAGCCATCTATTGAGTGCTCGATGTTCCCATCATTGAGCTTGAGCCCTACTCTGGGGAAACTCTTGTTTCAAGTGGCTACATTGGTTGGGTGGAAGTATGCCCCTTGGATGTGATTTCCCCCTAGTTGATAGTAAGCTTGTGGAATACTAGTTTGGACCAATAGATGGACTTTGACAAGGTGAAGGACGTACATGTACTTAAGATAAAATTTATAATGCTACACATATTATTTGATGAGTTATTTGAATTACAATTTGATTGCATTGTTTTATAGCTAAAATGGTCTTGCTAGTTTCATTGTTGTACTTTGTGTTATGAAATTAATTATATCATGATTTTATTACAATATGGCTTGAATCTAGAAAAACATGCATATGCAAGTAACACCCTCCCAAGTCTAAGGAGGTTTGTTACAATAAATATGATGGATGATGATTATTAAGGAGGATTAGCTGGTTTAGGTTGAGAGACTAGTTTGAGAAAAGAAAGATTGTTGTTCTTAGTTTTAATGGGAAAGGAAAGATAACTATCATTGTTGAGATCTAGTTTTTTACACAAACAAAATTGTGTGATCTTGGGAAAGGTTAGGTTAGTCACGTGATAATGGAGAGAATTGAGTAGTATGAATACTATTCAATAACTTTGTTTGAGTGAATAGACAAGGTTTTCATGTACCAAATCCCATGAGAGGTGTGTTTCCAACTATTCCTGGCTTGTTTTTGGAAGAGCTCCATTGTTAGATGTGTTACACAGTATCAAGGCCATAATGGGTAGATATATTTTCACAATGGGGCCCTATGGGGAGGTTTTTCTTGTTCCATAATCCTTTCCACCTTATAATAGTCTATCATTAGTTCAACATTGTTCAGTTACCTCCTTAGTTATTATGTAGAGTTTCTTGGTTGAGTTGAGTCATGGGAGGGTGTGTCGGTTGAGTATCTACATTGAGTTATGGCCTTGCATGGGTGGCATCACCATAGTTTTTTGGTGTTGCAATAGTTGGGAGGAAAGAAACCCTTAGGGTGTTATTCACTTATGGTTGCTCTTTGGAATTGAAGATTGGTTTGTACTAGTGAGTTGGACTTAGTCTAGAAATTGGGTCACAAATAAGTAATGTTTATACTTGAAATGATATTTTCTTCTTATCGATTTTTTTTTATTGATTAAGTTGCATTGGAAATGATTAAACTTGTTTATTTATATTTTCTAAGTTGAATGAATGGAGTTCCAAAGAAACAACCCACCCAACCTGCTCAAGTCGGGTTGGGCTGTTACAAGTGGTATTAACATGACATGGGTTCCCAAAATTAAGTGCCTTTGGGAGTAGCTAAATAAGTGACATGTGTTCAAGTTTATTACATTAGACATATCGAAACATAAGAAACATGAGATTTGAGTTACTTAGGAGAAGTTATTTGAAAAAATATTCATTAGATTTTAGACTAATTTATGTTTTATTTTATTTCTTTCTTTTGCTATTTTTTCTTGTTTAAATTAAAAAAATTCCCTTTTCTAAGCATAATCCTTTTTGTTCTTTATTAAATAGGTTCTTTATAGCTGCATGGGATAGCTCTACTAGTTGAGTTCTTTGAGCTTCATGTAGAAGGTCTTAGGGTTGACTCCTCATGTTATCCATCTCTTTTGCATGCCTCACTTGTTTTTCTTGCTGGGTCATTCATCATAATCTACACCAATGGGTTTACATTGTGTACCATTCATGAAATGAAGGGAAGTGTTTGGGGGTTTCACCATGATATTTTCCTTAAAATAAATAGTTTATTAAATAGGATTAGGGTTATATTTTTTTTTTTTGCATAATTACATTTGTAAATTCTTTTGCAAAACAATTACGGAGTAAGGTAGTGACAAAAAAAGTGATTAAGATTGTAAGGAATTTAATTCATGATCCAGATATATAAATGGAACAAAATGAAATATAGATGTACAGTAAAGAAACAGACGAAGATACAATAAAATTTGACTTCTATTAATAAATAGAACTTGCTGAAACTGTAAAAATGTAGACTGAAACAAACCTATTCGAATGGTGACAACTTATCTCTAAGAAGAGATGTGATGGCTACACTCATTCACAAGAAGATGAGTACAATGAGGCTCCAACATAAAAAATAAATGAGAAAACCATAAACATAAAAAACCCTAACCCTGGGAGATGAAATGCCAAAAGTTTTGTGGGCCCTGATGGGGGTAGTTGATACGTCAACTTCAGGAGGGAGTAACTTTTGCATACAATATCCATTTGGGGTGCTAGATATACCATTGGAAAGATATAACCAAGGAGTACATATTTAGTTCGGCCTAACATCTACCTCTAGTTAGATGATAGGTGATGCCGAGCCCAAAAAACATTGTTTAGGGCCTCAAAACGATCCCTGAAGTTTGGGACTCGAAAAACTGTAAAAATGTTACCAAAATGGAAATTGTTCTTTGAGGTATTGGAATAGGTGGGTGGCCACCAATATCCACCTGGATCAGACCCATCCCCTTAGGAATCAATGGTCTCATTGCATTTAGTGTCCCCATCAGATGGGGAAACGTTTGTTGAAATTGACCTTGGGTGAGCCACTTTCCTTGGTGCAGGAGCTGCCTTGATATGACAACCTGATAAATATGGATCCTTTGTTGGCGAGTGCCCTTAATATACATGTCCCTGATATGATCAATGGATTCCTAGTCCATGCAGTCCGGGTTGATATTTTTCGGTGTCAAATGCTCTGCGATCTCCGACGTGTCCAATAATTGTGGGATGCATAGTTGAAGGAGGTCCACATTGAACACTTGGTGTAGGCCAAGGAAAGGGGGAATACTAATATCAAAATCATTGTCACCCACAACCTTGGTGATGGTTTAAGGTCCATAGCTAAGTGGACGAAGCATCCGATGAGGTCCTGTAAGGCATTCTTTATGCAAATGCAACCAGACCTTCTCTCCCACTTGAAACTTATGCAACACCCGGTATTGATCATGAAACTGTTTGTACTTAGCATTGGATTTCTATAAAATATCATGGACATGTTGCTGGATGTGTTGAATATGTTAAATAAACTTGGTGTATTTTTCGGCCTCATATTGAGCATGAGATGATTCTACCTTTGTGCATGCAAGGGGGAACACGATATCAATGGGACCTAATGGTTGAAATCCCAACCCCACCTGAAAGGGACCGTGGTCAGTCGAGCTATGAGGGTATCTATTGTAGCTATGTTGAACATAGGGGAGACTATTATCCCATGTGTGTGGATGTTTGCAATTTTACATGTCCAAGATATGCATGATCATTATGTTGATGACCTCTGTCTGACCATCAATTTGGGGGTGGAAGGCGGTGGATTTGGTGAGCTTGGTGTCCAACAGTTACCAGATTCTGGACCAAAATGTGCTTAGGAACCTACTTTCTCGATCTGATATGATGGTCTTTGGTATCCCAAAGTGTACCCACACCTCGTCAAAGAAGAGCTTGGCAGTGGCCTCCACTACGATATTCTTCTTGCAGGATGCTATGATGACCATCTTAGAAAATCAATCAACCACCACAAAAACACAATCATTTCCTTGCTTTGTTGAAGGAAGGTCTAACATGTAGTCCATTGAGATGGATTCCCATGGTTTGTCGGAAGTAGGCAGAGGGGTGTACCAACCTTGCTTCTTATTGGATGGTTTGGAAATGGCGCAGGACTTGATATACTTGTTGATGTCCTGACACAATTTTGGCCAATAGAAATGCTTCTGTAGTACTGTCACAATATTTTCCATGCCAAAATGTCTTGCCATCCAATTGTAGTGAGCTTCCCAAATTAGCTTTGCATGCTCTACTGAAGGAACACAAAGGTGGCCTAGATGGCATAATAGTCCGTCCTGAAGATGAAATTCAGTGACAATCGCGCTTGTGCCTAGCATATAGTAAGTGGTAGCGAAGTCAGGATTTCTCTTGTAGAGTTTGGGCCACTCCGATGCCTCATGGCCACATGAGTGGAGCACCGTGGTTAAGGTTGGAACTAGAGGTTAACTGAGGAAGTCATCGACACAATTGGTGCTCCCTGTATTATATTTTATGTTGATATGGAAGTACTACAATCATGTGGACCACTTTTGATGGTGGCCATTCTGCAATTTTCCTTGTGTATGGATGAACTGCAGAGGCTCGTGATCACTGTGGATGACTGTCGCCTTCTTGGAATGTACTGCTTCCATTTTTGGGAGGCTTGTACAATGGGATACATTTCTTTGTCATAGGTTGGTTACTTATGGATGACATCTGATAGTGTCTGACTATGATATGGCATTGGATGACCGTGCTGAGTGAGAATTGCGCCCATGACATAGTTTGAAGCGTCGGTCTCAGTCTCAAAAGGTTGTTGTAGATCAGGTAAGGAGAGTACTAGAGTTGAGCACAATAAATTTTTCATATCATCGAACACTTGCTCTTTTGACTTCTACCACACAAAATTTTCCTTGGAACCACCCTTGGTCACTTGGCCGAGGGCCCATGTAATATGGGAGAATCCCAACATGAACCTACGATAGAAGTTGGAAATTCCTAAGAAACTTTGAAGCTCAGTTAGTGTGGCCAGGGTTGGATAATCACGAATGACTTGGATCTTGGCTAGATCCACATTCACACCATTCTCATCAACAATGTAGCCTAGGTATTGGACCTTGTTCATGCCGAAGGATCATTTTTCCAAGTTAGCATATAGCTTGTGTTGTCACATAGTGTGAAGGACCTGGTGAATATGATGCAAGTGTTTTGCCCAATTCTTGTTAAATATGAGGATATCATCCAGATATACCACCACAAAATAATTGATGAAATGCCACAATATATCGTCCATCAATCTCATGAAAGTTGCTAGAGCATTTGTCAAACCAAAGGGCATGACTAGCCATTCAAAAAGACCTTCTTTGGAATTGAAAGTAGTCTTCCATACATCAGTCTGTTCTATTAGGACCTGGTGGTATCAAGACTTCAAGTCAATCTTACTAAAAAAATTGTCTCCCTTGAGATGGTCAAGAAGGTCTTTAATTCAGGGAATTGTACCGATTCCTGGCTGTGATTTTGTTTAGGGCCTTGTAATCAATGCAAAGTCACCAAATCCCATATCCCTTCTACACAAGTATAATTGGGATTCCATAGGGTGAGGCACTAGGTTAGATGTTCCCCTTTTGAAGCGTCTCTTGGATCTGTCACTTAATTTCCTCATTTTCCATTAGAGAGTGACGATAGACTGGCCCATTGGGTAGAGGTGCACCAGAGGTTAGATTGATTGAATGCTTGACCTGATAGTGCAATGGTACCCCAGTGGGTGAAGAGAAGATGTTTTTGTATTTTTCCACGATCTTGTCCACCTACTTCTGCTACGTGGAGAAGCCCTGTGCAGAGGCCATGGATGTGGCTATGACCTTCTATTCACTTTGAGAGTGAATCATGAAGAATACAAATTTCCTAGTCTGGGAGATGACCTTCCTACATTCTTAGTAGATATCAAAGAAATGGTCGTAGGAAGAGATACCTCTGGTATCCTGTACAATTGTCTACCAAAAGAAATAATAACACTGCAAAGTATAGAATCATATACAACATGTCGTTTCCATAAGTATGGTTGGCCTAAAAGAACATCACAAGCTTAAATGGGGGAAATATCACAAAATACCTCATCCTTGAAGGGATTGATGCCGCAGGGAAAATGACACTATTGGCTGACGCAAATATCTCTTTCTTGGAAGAGCCAATCGATGGTGTAGGGCTGTGGGTGTGGTGTCATCGGAGGGTTCAACCGCTTGATGGAATCTACTGAGATCATGTTCTTTTGTCTTCTTCTATCGACAATGAAATGCAATGGAGCACCCTTCACACACATCTACGAGTGAAAAAGGCGTTCACCTTCCTTCGGTTCTTCTGGTTCACTTGGATGGACCTTGGTGGAAGTGACAGTGACACTGGGTTCTGCATCAATGATCTGCTTCCCCTTGTCTAGATATGATTCAAATTCAGAACCTGCTTCTAACTTGAAGGCTTTCAGCTTGGCCACCAATAACTTCAAGTGACATTCATCAGTGTTATTCTAGAGGATTTTATGGAATTCACACCACTTCCCAATGTCTTTCTTCATATTCTCATTACCCTTGTTTGTTTGTGGCTTGGATTGGTTGTCCTGAGGGGGTACATCCTTGGTCTATCCTTTTTTCTATGCGTTGGGGCTGCTTTTGTCCTGCTTCTGCTATGAGGAATTTGTAGATCCAAACTCCCGCTTCTTCTATTTAAATTTCTCCTCGATTTTGACAACATATCGATAAGCCATGCCCAATGATGAGATGTCTAGAAACTCCATTTTGTTTGGATGTATCTATGCATACAGGAATGGTACTTGAGCACCAGATGCCATTTAGAGTCTTTGATATCCAACTTGGTGCGCAATGTATGGAAGATATTTGTGAACTATGGTATTGTCTGATCCCTTTCCTATCGCAGTGTGGCCCATTTTGTATACTGATCATCATAACTTCCAACATGGTAGTATTTTTCCTTAATACCATCCATGAAAGAATCCCAAGTGGGCCCTTTTTCTCACAGTAAGTCTCCCACCAATCATTGACATGGGGATAGCCTTAAGGAACGCAAAGGTAATTTTTTCTCTATTGAAAAAATTATGGACCAAAAAATACCCTTCTAGCAGATTCAACCATTTATCTACAATATCCACATCTATCGAGCCTTCAAATAAGGGGATATAAAAATTGACTTGTACCTTAAAGGGGGAGGCACCTCAAAAGTGGCCGCTTGATGAATATGCATCACCTATTGGCAGTTGTCTAAGGATCTGTGCAAAGTTATCCATCATCTCGTTACTTTGTTGCACAAGGGATTCTTCAAGCAACAATTTAAAAGGATGTCCTACTCCATCATATCTCTTTTCTTCTACCATGGGAGGCCATCATGATCGACGGGGAAAGTATTGCAAGGGCTCAACTACTGCGAGTCCCAACTCCTTGTACCCTGACCTCATTGGGGACATGCACATAGAAACAAATAAAGAGAAGACTGCTTTGATAATACTGATCTAGATTTATAAATGGAAGAAAATGAAATACATATGTATAACAAAGAAACACACATAGATACAATAAAACTTAACTTCTATTAATAAAGAGAACCTGTAGAAACTGTAAAAATGCAGACTGAAACAAACTTACTCGAATGGTGGAAACTTGTCTCTCATGAGAAGAGATGTGACAACTATGCTCATTAGAAAGAGGATGAGTACAATGAGGCTCCAAATACCTTTTTAACAAAAAAAATAAATGAGAAAACCCTAAACATCCAAAACTATAAACCCGAGAGATGAAACACCAAAAGGTTCGTGGGCCCCAATGGGGGTAGTTGACACGTCAACTTCCTGAGGGAGTAACTTTTGCATACGATCTCCATTTGGGGTGCTCAATACAACGTTGGAAAGGTATAACCAAGGAGTACATATTTAGTTTGTCCTAACAACTGCCTTCTACTACTTGATGGGAGCTTCCGAGCCCAAAAAATGTCGTTTAGGGCCTCAAAACAACCCTAGAAGTTTTGGACCCAAAAAAATGTAAAACAAATGCAAAATGGAAACTGTTCTTTGAGCCAGTGGAATAGGTGGGTGGCCACTGATATCCACATGGATTATTCCTCCCCCCTTAAAGAAGAAATCATCTCCATTGCATTGAGCGCCCCCATCATATGGGGAAACTTCTACTGAACTTGGCCTTGGGTGAGCCACTTGCCTTAGTGCAGGAGCTGCCCTGCTCTGGCATATCAATAAAGTTGGATTCTATGTTAGCGAGTGCCCTTAATATGAGTGTCCTTGATCTGATAAATGACTACTTGTTCCATGCAATCATGGTTGAGCCAGGATGGTGTCAACTGCTCTGCGATCTTTGATGTGTCCAATAATGGTGGGAAGTATGGTCAAAGGAGGTCCACATTGAACAATAGGTGCATGCCAAGGAAGGGGGGAATACTTATATCAAAATAATTTTCACCCACATCCTTGGTGATGGGGTAAGGTCCATAGATAAGTGAACGAAACTTTCGATGGGATCTTGTAAGGTGCTCTTTCTGCAAATGCAACTAGACCTTGTCTCCCACCTGAAACTTGTGTGGCACCTAGTGTTGATCATGGTGCTGTTTGTACTTAGCATTGGATTTTTGTAAAAAATCATGGACCTGTTGTTGGATGTGGTGAATCCATTGAATAAACTTGGTGGCTTTGTCGGTCTCAGATTGAGCATGGGATGATTCTTCCCGTGTGGATGTAAGGGGCAGTGCGACATGAATGAGACCCAATGGTTGAAATCCCAATCCCACTTGAAAGGGACTTTGGCTAGTCGAGCTATGAAGGGTTCTATTGTAGCTATGTTGAACATAGGGGAGAACCTCATCCCATGTGAACAAATGTTTAGAGTTGTATTGGAACCCCCTTCTCTTTCTTTAATCAAAATCTAGGGTCCCTCTAAATTTTACTTGGATTCTTTGTTTGTTTCCCTTTGAATTGATTGGATTGGTATTGGTTTGCTTTGTTTCGAGGTTGGTGTGAGTTTATATTCTTTTCTTTTGTTTGGTTTGAATTTCATGAAATTCAAATGCCATTTCATTTTGTTTTCTATAGAGTTTTGATGTTGATGGTCGAACTTCATAATTTGAGAGTTTGTTATTACCTCTTCTTTATTGAATTTATCTTCTATGAGAATGGCTTGGTTGAAGACATAGATTAATAACAATGATTTTATAGGAAGAAAGCTTATTGCGGCACATATTTTCTATGACATTTGTTCACATTTGATCAAATTTGAATGAAGGAGAGACGAGCATAGAAATCTTAATTTAAATGAAAACATTAATTTTTATCAACTGTTCACTTTCGTTTAAATTATGATTATGTTTTCGTCTTTTGTTCATTAGAAAGTTTGACTATTATGAATAATGGGTTTAATACTTCATCAAATAATATCTTGGTTGGTTTCTCATTTTCACAAAATCATTTGGAGGGTTTACTTAATTAAATTCTTGTCATTTTGCATCTCATTTCAAAATAAAATTAAAAAAAATTAATTATCTATCATTTGTTTGATTTTGTGGAAACCCAAAATTAACATTTTTCTCCTCTCCATCAACTTGAAGCTTCTAGAATTTTAAGATCATATTTGAAAGGAAAATATAAACAATATTTGTTTACAACTTATAGTTATCTTTTAGTTTAAATTCATTTTAATTTTATTGTTCTAGATTTTGTTTTATTCACAACTTTTATATTTAGGCTATTAAATTGGTTTATTTTTGTTTCATAGATTTCTATTACCAGATATTTGGTACGGATCTGATCATGGCTTGATTTTCTTATCTAAATACGTTCAATATAATTGATCCAAAAATAACATTGGATTGCTGCAAATAATTTATGAGAAACAACATATAAGGTTTGGAAATGCGTTCAAGAACAGATAAACAATTTTGCGGGACTGATTGCAGCCACACTGTGAGGAATCTGGAGAAACGGTTGAAAACCCATCTGCAGAATGGACCCATTTAGCTTACTCATGGGATTTTTCCCAAAAAAATGTGTGATTCGAGAGATATTTTTGTTTATTTACGAGGAAAATTTCAGGTGGTGGAAATTGTTAGTGATGCCCAGAGTGTTCATTCATTGCATAAATATATTAGAAAGTTTAGAGCCTAAAAGAGATCTAAGAAATTTAGAGGAGGATTTTTATCCTTCTTTTGTATATTATTTATTTTGTAAACTTTTTCTATTCAAAAGGAGTAACAGATGGTTGGAATTTTTGGGAGAATGGACCAGTATTTTCAAAGAAGAATATGAAATTCTAGATTGCTTAATGGATTTTGTCCTATGAGTAAAATGTTTTTTTTTTCATTATAATATCTTCATATTCTTTGAGTAATTGATTATGCATTGACTTAAATTAGTTTTAGTCTTTTTTATCAATACATGGTTAATTTCTATCATTTATGTATTAATTTTGTCAATCTTCAACAGTCTATTATCCCAATTATCTTGATCTTGGTGATTGTATTATTTTGATACAAATCTTGTATTATATTGAATTTATTCATGCAATTCAGATTTGTGAAGATATAATCTATTATATCTTCACCAAGGATCATGATTTGAAAGTTGTTCTTTCTGCATTTTAAATAAGATTTAAATTGTGAGTCAAAATGATTTTTATCCTCACATTGTCACAATCTTAGAATTATACAACCTTCTGCTATAGATTTCTCTTAACAAACAGGTTGTTGGAGCAATGTTATACATGAAGGCACAACCAAAATTTCTCTTTAAATACTGGCCAGTTATAGGTTAATGCTTTTCTTTTTGTTTTGATTTATATTTTGTGAATGTAAACTAACATTTAAGCTTAAATACTTTGTTTATTTAAGTTAAAACATTATTATTTACATTCATTTTTTTCCTTTTTTAGTTTCAAGGTTAAAATTAGATTAGTAGTATGTTCTAGATCTATTTAATTTTTCCTGAGATTCAGTTCTCTTGTACAACCTTAGTTTACAAGGTTTCTCGTAAATCTTGCACCTGTTTATTTGTATATTTTGTATATAAAAGTGTGAATAGTGAATGCTTATAGTAGATCTTCGTTAATGAATAGTTAGTTATTTTATTTTCGTAGTTTAGATTAGATCCCTTTATCGGCTAACAGAGCCATTAAACCTGTCAGGGTGAGTCATTCCAAATGACTTAGGTTACTTAGACAACCTTGGACCGGGCTCTCCCTTCCAGTTGATGGGTGTGTCACATATGCTCATCAACAAATGGCGCTAGAAGGAGGGCCGATAAAATTAAATGATTGAATGTTTTAGTTTCAAATTATTTGTTTTAATCATTTAAGTTATTCGCCCATAGTTATTTTTGATTCATTATCTATCCTTCGGTAATGTCATCCACATGCTTAAGGGCTAGTTAGATGACAAGCTAACTCACAGTCGAATTCTTTATTGTCACATTACAACAATGGCTCCTGCCCAAATTTCTGTATGGGAACGTGTTTTTAATCTCCCATCTGTTAACATTCCCAGTAAGACACTTTATCTCTTGTTAGAACTTACATTCGATGAAGAAGGGAGTACATCTGCAAAAGACCATCTTTGTATTTTTTTTTATAAATGTTTAAAACATAATATCATTAATCCTAATGTTATATGTAGATTGTTCGCTCTAACCTTCCAAGGTTGAGTTAAATATTGGTTCGAATCTTTTCTAGCTAATTCGATTCATTCTTTGTCTGAGTTTGTAATTAATCTTTTATCAAATTTTAACAATTATGATTATGATGAATTAAGTGAATAATTAAGTTGCTTAAGGAAAGAAAATGATGAATCATTCAATGATTTTGCAATTAGGTTCATACATGTTTGTACTAGATTCCCTTTGAAAGAAATGTCTCTTATTGATGAATGGTTTCAATATCTCGTTTCTCTCTCAAACAAGAAAGATCAATTAATTGTTAACCGATTTGAATTGAGCACTAATACTCAATCTCAAGATGGTTTAAAAGTTCACGATGATCTTGAAGTCATTAAAGCACCACATTTTTTGTCAACTTCCTTCATTTTGGCAGATCAGGAGTAACATGGCATTTTACAAGATACAATTGTCGCTTCTGATGTTTCTTTGCAAACAATGTCTTTTTCTATTGAGGAAGGAACATTGAATTCAAAAGGAGACCATGGTCAAACTCTCCAAGATATTACAATTGTTTCTGAAGTAAAAGAGATGGAATGTGAATTTGGTAATCTTGTTGTCAGTAAAACTTCCCCTCACTCATGTGAACATGTTCAAGATCAATTAGTGGTAGATGACACCATTGGTCAAACTAGTAATGAATCATCTAATTCTAATAATTTTCTCTCACATTCACCCTTTTATGATGAACATAATTTGGTCTTGGAAAATACCCCGTGTTCTTTAAAAGAGCATATGATGAGAGACGATCCATTTATTCAAGGAGAGGGAACAAAACCACAATTAGAAATGCATATACCTATCATTTCAAGAGATGCATTTCGTATCCTCAATTATTCTACATATTATTCTGTGTACCCTGATAATTTTGATCATCATGCTATGCAATCATGTGTTCCAGATCACTTTGGAATGAATCCTGCACTATATAATCATGTACAAATTAATGGTGATTTTCACACAGAAGATAAAGAGGAGAACATTTCCACTCATGATCATATTTCTTCTTATTCTAATTAGTTATATGTGGGGGAATTAAGGATTAATGATTTAAAAGGGTCTCAAATTGTGTCTTCCATTGATTCATCAAAATTTGTTTTTAAAGAAGAATCTGAATTTTTCCATAATCAATTTTTTGAGATTGAAAATTACAATCAACCAAACACTGATATCAATGATGATTATTCAAAGATGTTGCTTTTTCCATTTAGTTCATCTCAAGTAATTAATGTCGAAGCATTCGAGCTCAATGAAAAGTTTCAAGAAAATGGGACACTTCTTTTCCGATAAAAAATCATGATAAGTTCTCGCAATCTTGATCTTACCTTTCTACAAGATTCTTTCCATGATAATCTAATAGTTTATTCTCATCAGGAATATTTGTCATCTGTGAATTCTTTTGAAAAATCCCATGCTAGTAATTGAACGTATTGTGATAGGATTTCAGATTGGTTGGAATATTCATATATCAAAATTTTTCCAGGGAATGGTAAGATTATCTTCACATTATTTAGAGATCAAGGAGGTAACTTTGACACACTCCTTTTATATCCTTTAGATGGAGAAAATATGGAACGAAAGGAAAACCGTTGGGAGGATGGGGCACTTCGGTCTAGGCCGATGGTTATGTCAGGTCCCCATAACTCTGACAAGCTTCCCAATCTCAGTTACACTTTTTATGTTTTTGTGACCCATATAATGACAAAATTGCAGAATGGATAGAGGATTCATACAGAAAGAATGTTCAAGGGAATGGTAAGGTCATGCTTGATTTTTTTCTAAATGATTACTATAAAGGTAAGTATGATGTATTATTTTCATATTCTGATACAATCCCATTCTTGTTACTGATATTTGATTTTGTTTTCATTGCAGGATTGGAGTTACTCTAATGGTTGCACTGGAAATACGACTACACTTAGTATTTTGATTTGTTAAGTAATCTAGAGTAGGTTAGGAGTAGATTTATTTTTGTTGTTTTTGATAATTTATTTTTGAATAACGCAGTTATGGAGATGTGAGTATCTAAGTCACAAAGAAAGTTGTCACCTAAATACAGTAAGGGGAGTTGTCTTTAAATTCCTCTTTCTTCCTTAAACAATTCTGTTTTGAAATACATTATCATTGTTAAAACCTGAATGTTTTAAAAGAGAGAGTAAAGAGGTAAAAGGTTTTCATTTTCAAGATACAATTTGACATGAGAAGTTATTTGGTGTGACTTGCATGTACACCTAACTGCACTTGTTTTAAGTGGGGATTTTTTCCGTTTTCTGTCAATTTATTTTATCAGTTTTGTTTCTTTTGGATAATAAGCATGAATAAATTAACATCTCAATTATCATGTGGAATGAAAATATTTTAAACAACTTAGTTCTTCCTTTTGATTCTGGTTGAGATGCTGGTTTGATTGAAGCTTGGGTTTTGGATTTATAAATTAGTCGTATTTTTGTTTTTTGCTGTTTTGTTGATTTTGATTTCTTTCAATAAAATTTGATTTGGTTTGTTGAATGCTCTTTCTTTTCTATTTTTGAGTGAGTCTTTTCTTTATTGTTTGTCTATCTTTATATTTCAATAACTCTGTTGTTTGAAACTTATCACCATATGGAATCATTATTCAAAATATTATACCACCTGCTGGTCTCCAAATAACCCAAGATAGTCCAAATCTGGTCTTGAAATAAGATTTATCTCAACTCTATTAGATAATTTTTTTTTCGATTGTTACCATTCTTCTTTCCATTCAACATTCTTGTAAGGAATTGTCCTTGAAAGTTGGAGTGATCTATGGTTATCATGGAAATTATAAGACTTTTTACACCATCCTAGTCCTTAAGGGATATTCCATTTTTGCTTCCCCATCTTCTAGATAATCTCTTATTCAGAGAATAAAATCAAATTACGTGATTGATTCACCCGTGAGCTTGAAATAATGAATCATAGGGTTTATAATTGAGAGTTGGAAGGTCTCATCACGAGTCGATCCATCATGACCATATGAAGTTTACAGAAGTGACATTACCATTTTTGGTCACCAAGCCAGGGTAGTGGTCTTCAATCTTCTTAATTGAAGGACAAGAGGTCTCATCATGAGCCGACTTGCTCACCTACATGGATTTCTGTGGATGACGATGCTTACTAACTGGTTACCAAGCTAGAGCATTGAATTTTAGTTAGTCACCAAAATATTAAAAGAATAAAACTTAATAATTCCACGAATGATCCATCATGTGTGCTTAAACTATTAGATGGGATCAAGGAGATCAAATAGGTTAAAAGGTAGCCCTATCGAGGTTATGAATGCCTGTTGGCAGCAGCGGCCCTATCTGTAGTATTGAAGTACTTTTCTTAAAAATTTCATGACCCATCGGTGAAACAATAGTTCAGATTCTAGTTCTTTACAAGATATTTCCCCTCAATTCATGAACTATGGTAACATCAATCTATATATGTCTGTAGAGCTAATATCAATACTATATAGACCAAACAAGGGATTTTATTAAGGAAATTTGAAGATATGACAACTTGGTACCTCTTACTATAATTCCACATAATGATATGTTTTGAATCAATGCATAGATAATTGCTCCGCCCAGTGAGTCGCCATTTGTTGGTTACCCGCAACAACCCCCTTCTTTTTCTTTAATCAAAATCGAGTCCCCTCTAAATTTTACTTGGATTCTACGTTTATTTCCCTTTGACTTGATTGGATTGGTATTGGTTTTCTTTGTTTCAAGGTTGGTGTGAGTTTATATTATTTTCTTTTGTTTGGTTTGAATTTCATGAAATTCAAATACCATTTCGTTTTGTTTTCTACAGTGTTTTGATGTTGATGGACGAGCTTCATAATTTGGGAGTTTGTTATTACCTCTTCCTTATTGAATTTATCTGCTATGAGAATGGCTTGGTTGAAGACATGGATTAATAACAATGATTTTACAGGAAGAAAGCTTATTGCGACACATCTTTTCTATGACATTTGTTCACATTTGATCAAATTTGAATGAAGGAGAGACGAGCATAGAAATCTTAATTTCAACAAAAACATTAATTTTTATCAACTGTTTACTTTTGTTTAAATTACGATTATGTTTTCGTCTTTTGCTCATTAGAAAGTTTGACTAATATGAATAATGGGTTTAATACTTCATCAAATAATATCTTGGTTGGTTTCTCATTTTCACAAAATCATTTGGAGGGTTTAATTAATTAAATTCTTTTGTCATTTTGCATCTCATTTCAAAATAAAATTAAAAACAAATAATTATCTATCATTTGTTTGATTTTGTGGAAACCCAAAAATAATATTTTTCTCCTCTCCATCACCTTGAAGCTTCTAGAATTTTAAGATCATATTTGAAAGGAAAATATAAAAAATATTTGTATACAACTTATAGTTAGCTTTTAGTTTAAATTCATTTTAATTTTATTGTTCTAGATTTTGTTTTATTCACAATTTTTATATTTAGATTATTAAATTGGTTTATTTTTGTTTCACAGGTTTCTATTATCAGATATTTGGTACAGATATAATCATGGCTTGATTTTATTATCTAAAGACGTTCAAGATAATTGATCCAAAAATAACATTGGATTGCTACAAATACTTTATAGCAACAACATATAAGATTTGATGCGTTCAAGAACATAAAGACAATTTTGCAGGACTGATTGCAACCAAACCGTGAGGAATATGAAGAAACGGTTGAAAACCCATCTGCATAATGGAACCATTTAGCTTACGCATGCGATTTTTCCCAAACAAATGCGCAATTTGAGAGCTATTTTTGTTTCTTTACGAGGCAAATTTGAGGTGGCGAAAATTGTTAGTGACGCCCAGACTGTTCATTCATTGCATAAATATATGAGAAAGTTCAGAGCCTGAAAGAGATCCAAGAAATTCAAAGGAGGATTTTTATCCTTTCTTTTGTATATTATTTATTTTGTAAACTTTTTCTTTTCAAAAGGAGTAACAGATGGTTGGAATTTTTGGGAGAATGGACCAGTATTTTCGAAGAAGAATATGAAATTCCAGATTGCTTAATGGCTTTTGTCCTGTGAGTAAAATGGTTTTGTTTTCATTATAATATCTTCATATTCTTTGAGTAATTGACTATGCATTGATTTAAATTAGATTTAGTCTGTTTTATCAATACATGGTTAATTGCTATCATTTATGTATTAATTTTGTCAATCTTTAACAATCTATTATTCCAATTATCTTGATCTTGGTGATTGTATTATTTTGATACAAATCTTGTATTATATTGAGTTTATTCATTTAATTCAGATTTGTAAATATATAATTGTTCAATTGAGATTTTTCTTGTTGTCGATTAATCTATTATATCTTCACTAAGGATAATTATTTGAAAGTTGTTCTTTCTGCATTTTAAATAAGATTTAAATTGTCATTCAAAGTGATTTTTATCCTGACACTGTCACAATCTTAGAATTATACAACCTTATGCTATATATTTTTCTTAACTGATAGGTTGTTGGAGCAACGTTATACAGGAAGGCACAACCAAAAGTTCTCTTTAAATATTGGCCAGTTATAGGCTAATGATTTCCTTTTTGTTTTGATTTATATTTTGTGAATGTAAATTAACATTTAAGCTTAAATACTTTGTTTATTTAAGTTAAAACATTATTATTTACATTCATTTATTTTCCTTTTTAAGTTTCAAGGTTAAAATTAGATTAGTAGTATGTTCTAGATCTATTTAATTTTTCCTGAGATTTGGTTCTCTTGTACAACCTTAGTTTTCAAGGTTTCTCGTAAATTTTGCACCTGTTTATTTGTATATTTTGTATATAAAATTGTGAATAGTGAATGTATATAGTAGATCTTCGTTAATGAATAGTTGGTTATTTTATTTTCGTAGTTTAGATTAGATCCCTTTATCAGCTAATAAAGCCGTTAAACCCGTCAGGGTGAGTCATTCCAAATGACTTAGTTTACTTAGACGACCTCATACCAAACTCTCCCTTCCAGTTGATGGGTGTGTCACATATGCTCGTCAACAAGTTGTACATGCGTAAGATATGCTTGATCATTCTGTTGATGACCTTTGTCTAGCCATTAGTTTGGGGGTGGAAGGCAGTGGATTTGGTGAGCTCGGTGTCCAACAATGACCATATGTTGGACCATAATGTGCTTAGGAACTTGTTGTCCCAATTTGATATGATGGTATGTGGTATCCCGAAGTGTACCCACACCCGTTCAAAGAAGAGATTGGTAGTGGCCTCCACTGTGATATTCTTCTTCTAGAATGTTAGGATGGCCATCTTAAAAACCAATCAACCACCATAAAAAAAATTCCTTTAACTGTTTGGTTGAAGGAAGGCCTAACATGTGTCCATTGAGATGGATTCCCATGGCCTGTCGGGAGTAGGCAGAGGGGTGTACATGCCTTACTTCTTAGTGGCTGGTTTGGAAATGGTGCAGGAAGTATAGGACCTGATATACTTGTTGACATCTTGGCTTAGTTTCGACCAATACAAATGATTTTGTAGTACTACCATGGTCTTTTCCATTCCAAAATGTCCTGCCATCCGACTGTAGTGAGCTTCCAAAATTAGCTTCACATGCTCACTCGAAGGAACACAAAGGTGGCCCAAATAGCATAACAGTTCATCATGAATATGAAAGTCAATGACATGTACACATGTTCCCAACATTTGGTAAGTGGTAGTAAATTCAGGAATGCTCTTGTAGAGTTGGGGCCACTCGGATGCCTCATGGCCACAAGAGTGGAGTACCATAGTTAATGCTGCAACTGGAGGTCAATTGAGGCAGTCAATGACACGACTGATGCTCCCTGTCTTATATTTTATGTTGATATGGAACTATTGCAAGTATGTGGACCAATTTTGATGGCGGTCATTCTGTAATTTTCCTTGTGTCTGCATGAACTACAAAGTCTTGTGATCAATGTCGATGACTGTCTCATTCCCGAGAATGTAGTGCTTCCATTTTCAATAGGCTTATACAATGGAATACATTTATTTGTCATAGGTGGGGTACTTACAAATGACATATGATAGTGTCTCACTATGATATGCCATTGGATGATCGTGCTGAGTGAGAACATTGCCCATGACATAGTCTGAGGCATTGGTATCAATCTCAAAAGGTTGCTGCAGATTGGGTAAGGAGAGTACTAGAGATGAACACATGAAAATTTTCAGATCATCGAATGCTTGCTATTGTAACTTCCCCCACACAAACTTTGTCTTGCCACCACCCTTGGTCACTTGGCCGAGGTCCCATGCAATATGGTAGAATCCCAACACGAACCTGTGATAGAATTTGGCAAGTCCTAAGAAACTTCGAAGCTCGATTAGTGTGGTTGGGCTGACCAATCACAAATGACTTGGATCTTGGCTAGATCCACATGCACACCATGATCATCAACAATGCAGTCTATGTATTGGGCCCTGTTCATGCCGAAGGAGAATTTTTCCAATTTAGAATATATCTTGTGTTTTCAAAGAGTGTGAAGGACCTGTTGAATATGCTACAAGTGTTTTTCCCAATTCTTGCTGAAGATGAGGATATCATCCAGATATACCACCACAAAATAATTGGTGAAAGGAAGCAATATATCATCCATCAATCTCATGAAAGTTACTGAAGCATTTGTCAAACCAAAGGGCATGGATAACCATTAGAAAAGGCCTTATTTGTAATTGAACGCAATATTCCATACATCATTCTATTCTATTGGGACCTGATGGTAGCCAAAATGATAGTTAAAATTACTGAAAAACTTGGCCCCCTTGAGTTGGTCAAGAAGGTCGTCAATTTGGGGAATTGGGTACCAGTTCCTGCTTGTGATTTTTTTTAGGGCCCTATAATCAATGTAGAGTCTCCAGGTTCCATATTTCTTCTACCCGAGTACAATTAGGCTTTCGCAAGGTGAGGAGTTAGATTGGACACACCCCTTTTGAAGCAACTCTTGGATCTGTCACTTGATTTCCTCATTTTCCATCATAAAGCATCAATAGACGATCCCATTGGGTAGAGGTGCACCATGGGTTAGATCGATTGAATGCTTGACCTAAAAATGTAGCGGTACCTTAGCAGGTGAGGAGAAGATGTATTTGTTGGACAACTGAGAGGGGGGGGGTGAATCAGTTGTACCTGAGCTTAAACAATTATGCTTCTTTTAAACTCTTTGCTGAAACACTAAATGATGATCACAATAATGCAGGGAAATAAACAATGGCACATTCAACATCAGTCACATATATGAGAAACACA